>NTHP01000288.1:338090-352396 GCA_003416845.1 Oplegnathus fasciatus | reverse complement strand
TTTGACAGTGCGCGAAACATTGTTGTTCACAATTGACCGATATTTGGCTTCAAACAAACATTAACCGTGATTTTACTAATGTTTACACGACATGGACCGGTACGTGTTGGTTATATCCTTTTGCCAAACTGACGACGACCTGGCGGAGGATTATAAATGTAAGTGTTAGCTCCTCGTTTGAAACTTTTACCTTGAAAAAATACACTTAACTAGCTAAACTACTCTGCTAACGTCAACGCTGCTAGCTGAAGCCAAGTTTAGTTAGNAGTGGGTTTGTTGATCCACATATACTTGTGAGATTTGTCTCTTGGAGCAGTTAATATCTAGCTAGTCAGCTTACATTGTTAACCTCTCTTCAGATAAGTTTGTTTCAAGAGAGTCACATGCATTTGTCTTGTAAACATTTCAGTTACTCAGTCAAAACAACTGTACAGTACAAAAATAAAGTGTTAAACATTGGTAACTGACAGGACTTTGAAGGACATAAGGTGTTAGCAGCATACGGTGCTTTTTTTTTTTTGAGATTTCAGTATCTAAATTGATGATGGGCTAACCCATGCTAATACAGGAGGTGCCATTTATATGTTTTAGTCTTTAATAAAAACCAGTAGTCTGGTTGTGATGAAGCCTGACAGCTCAGTTGTTATTGTTGACAGGTCTGGAGCCAGTGAAGCAGATATATGACAGGCTTGTGGACGTCTCAACTCAGGAATCAGTGAGAGGGATCTCTGCATTTCCAGGTACAGTAACTTGGGCACAATGGGCATCTTTCACCTTGAAGCTGTTGTGATTTCACTACTTTCCTTACCTCTTTCCGTCTGCATGTTTTCCCAGCTTGTTCTCTCAGTGGCAGCCCGTCAGTTCAGAGGTGGTACTTTGCTGTTCAGGCTTGCCAAGGAGCAACGCAGGTGAGACATTTGGAAGATTCAAGACAGTTTTTCCACACATGTTGTTTTGTGTCTGTGGACTGTTCGCAACTGCCTGTACAACATGTGCCTACAGTCTTTTCCAATTTGTGGTGCAGTACATTCTTCTGTCCATAAATAAGTAAAGTTTCTGTAGATCAGAATAGACTAAGAAACTGACCAAGCATTCTGTGCTAACTTTTGGTACCTGTTTTCAATACTTGACACAGTTCAGTCAGCATTAAGGAGGCTAGTTTTGATTCATTTCCTGGTCCTAATCATATGGAGAGCTCCTGCCATGACAACTAAAGTGTTATACATATAAACCAACCTTATGGGTCCTCTCGCTGCTAGACTTTTATGAGGCTGAAGCCTGTCCTCTTAGGTTATAGTATATTATGTTTGGCAATAATTGCTTATCAGTTGTGCCCCTGCAACATAAACTTTTTGTTAGCAAACAATCCTAAAATATAAGTGCTTCCTAGAAGGTTTACAGAAAGAGGTAGAATACTGTATATACTGCTGCTGTTGTTGCTGCTGTAGTGGTATTGGGCTAGTATATTCATTAACTCTATAATGCAACACTTAAAAGCAATTCTGTTTATTCATGTTTGTCTTTGAACAGTAAGAAATCAAGTATCAGTGCAAAGTGCTTTTCATAGAAGTCTCCAAAGCCTTGATATACTGAATGCTGTCAGCAAAATTACAAAACACACAACTTTATAGCAGCTACCATTAACTTATTGAACCTTGTCACATCTGTGTTTTGATTTCCAGCTGGTTGTATCGCTGTACATTTTGTCAATAAAATGTTTAATTCTCTTGTATGTTGACCAGAACTGATGTGGAAGATGCTGATAGAAGTATTCATTTATTTTTTCCTATTTAATGCACTCTAACTGTGGGAGCCATAATATAACTGATTGAAAAATTTGGTTTATGGATGGTGCATCAAGTCTAATTGGGTTAATTAGCGCTCAGTTCTATAAATCTTTGTCTGGTCAGGTGTTCCGCCCGGAAGGTAAACAGTTTTTCACCGCTGAGGCAGCTTGTTGCTGCAGTAGGTACTTGTGGTTCTGTATGTTACTGTTTGTTTGTTTATTATTGGACACTAAGAAGTTTCCGTGGTGCAGCGCCTCAGTGGCTTAAAGCGTTGGTTTAGCCTCCATACTAACTGTGAAGGGGATATGACATTTAAGGAGCAAATGTATAAGGATTTTGACCATTTAAACTATTGATACATGGATAAAGGAAAAACCTATATCACCTGTTTTGTAGTTTTGCAGTTCAGACTGGGAAGAGCTGGGCACAGGCCATCAGAAAACTGACAGTGAAGAGGAGAATCCTACTGCTGTGGAGTCATGTCTCAGTTCTCTCAGTAATCAGGAGGCACTGGACCAAAAGGCGGACCAGCCAGCACTGACAGAGTGAGCGACAGATGATATTTTCTTTTCTTTATTTAAATAAATATGTGTTGTGACTGATACATCTATACAGTATGAGCTCATAATAAGTTGATATTATGTGCAAATATTAAACTTAAACTGAATTTGCCCCCTGAGTTAATGGAAGGAAACACTTTTATATGTTATCTTACATTTTTTTATGCAGTCAAATCAGGAGAGTGATAGATTTGAGATAATTTTTTAATGTGCAGGTAAAAAAGAAAGATTCAAAGAATCAAAGTTCAAGTGCTATATTTTGGCAAGTCTTTCTGATCTGATCTGAATGTCTTTATTGAACAGGCTGTTAGAGGAGGCTGCAGAAGGACTGCATCTACTGTCAGACAAGCTACCACCTCCAGGTACGGTTCACCAATCCTTAGTGCTCACTTTCTTTGAACAGTACCATCTGTAGCAGCTGTGAGTCATCTTATCATTTTGTAGCTGTCATGTTAACTGTGTGCTCAGTAGGGCTGTCAGTTTTTCAGAATATCTAATTAGAATAAATGAGAACTAACATGAAATATATTCAAATTAATTCGAAGGCACAATTATTCCATCTATGGTGTTGAATCCAAAAGGCTTCCACACACTACTTCTCAGATGATTTTGGGTGTTATGATTGTCTGTACAGCACAGCTCGCCAGTTTCCTCCATTTTGCTTTAATGAGGAGAACAACAATCGTCTAGTTTACCGATAGGGCAACAGAGCAAGAAGTTAGTTCACTAACTGCACAAAACAATGTTTCATGTGAGAGTTTTGTCTTTGCCAAAAGCTTCCACTAACGAGGAATTAAAACGTCTTTACTAAAGCCAAACTCCTCAGCTGTGTGACAAGGATCTAGTCCAATTTCAAGCAATTAGGTTTGGAAAATCTGCCTGCTGCAGGCTTGTAGAAAACGTGGCCTACTGTACTTCACAGATATGCATTCATCACTGGGAAGATGGGATACTTCTGTTCTGACTACTTCTTAGCAAGTCAACCTCCTGAAGTGACACTTTCCTTTCTTAAAAAGCATTTCATAGCACACCACCTCCACAGGAGTTCAGGAACAGTCACCCTCCATCGTTAGCTGTCCTGAGGAGATGGAGTCACTACTGGTTTCCAACTATTCTTCCACAGGTCTTCATATTTAGAAACGGGCATTTCTGCCTACTTGTTAAAAAGATGGTGTCAGTGGAGCGACCAGCTTAGTTCATTGACCCCTCATGAAATTCTATAGAGACATGTATGAAAAAAAATAAAGAACAAAGAAAATGTCTAATGAATTCCTCTGTGGTTTGTCCCATTTTCCCCCTCAGGTAAAGCTTTGTTGGATGTGCTGGTGTTGGGCTCTGCAGAGCAGTCCCCTCCTATTAAAGACCTGCTGCCTCTGCTGGGAGCCCTCAAACACGTGTCCTGCTGGCACGCTGCTAAGATCACTGTACTCACACAGCACACCGCTGGGTGAGGAGACGAAAAATACACATGTTTTACATTTCTTGAGCTGCAGAAATCAAATGATGAATACACCAATAGGAAAACTTTCCTAAAGTCATTGTATCAAGGGGATACCTTTCACTGAATTTGGAGTCAAAGTGCATATATGCCAATGAATGCACAAACACACAACTGTTAGTTCTTTGTGGTATGCCAAGCATGAAAAGCTGATGAGACATTGCAAAGATGGCTCAAAATGCAGGAAATGCAGCAGTATTGTGTGAATTTGCAGACATTATTAGTTGTGAAATGCTCCCAGTTCACCACTAGGGGGAGTTAGTAGAGTAAATATTAGCAGGTGTTGACTTACAGTAATGGATAATTTGTCTGAGCAACTTTTCCACAGAAGCACTCATTTTAGTTAATGGCAAAATACCTGCATTAAGTCCTTAGCAATATATTTCTTGCCTAAATAGGAGATTTAATATGAATCAGGACTTTTATTCCCAATTTACAGGAATCAGGAATAAAAAATTGCCAAAGTTCCACTGTGCTGATCATTGAGTGATCCTTTCTTTTCTTGCCCAGGTGGCAGAAAGCGGCGTCCTACCTGAATGCCGGTCTGGTGGAGCCTGCTGACCTAGACAGCTGTATCGACCTCAGAGAACTGTGGAGGGGCGGCCTCGTTATCAGAGAGAAGAAGGTGAGAAAATGGGAATGAGTTTGTGGAAGAAACATTCAGGATACAGTTCTTTTTGCATTATTTATTTCACTTTTGTCTTCTTTACATAGTGTAGAAAGATGGAGGAGGAGGTGGAGAAAACATGAACTCACTTGAACCTATACAATGTACAGCAAGAGAGCAGCCCAGCAGTATTAGTTTTTTGTTGAAAACACAATATAATGGTTACAAACACAGAAGAGAGGGTGTTGGTGACACAAGACTCCAGGGGGGCCAAAGAGGGTGGCTTATTAAAGAGTGGACGAATAAGGATTTTGAAGAAGGTTGTGTATCTGTGTGTGTACAATATGTGCATGCCTCAGCAGTATGATGAAGCTGTTTGTCATTAACAAGAAGGCTGTGTATGTGGGTGACAGCTGTTCTGTGTGCCAAATAGAAGAAATTAAAGATTCATCTGTAAGTCTTTGTGTAGACTTTTATGAATCTGTACACACTTTTTTGAAGTACTGTAAGTGTGATTGGTCATTGGACAAAAGGTGTGTTTGAGGTATCAACTCTGTGTCTGTTTATATGTGTTCTGGACGAGTACTGTAGAGGGCATGAGAAAAAGCAGTGTCCTCTTGAACTTACCTGCTCACTTGCTCGGGGCTTTTTATTATGAACAGTGTTCTCTGTTGGCCGGAGCACACCGCTGGCTGGGCTCACTGAGAGACGGCAGAGAAAACAGTGCTTCCTTAAGAACCTCCTGTACCGGGGCTAATCATGGTTCGGAGACCTGATTCATGCCTCAGTGTTTGTGCCTTTATCTTTTTCATATGAGATTACTTATGCACGGCACACAGGGCCATAGGACAAACCTTCGCAAATTTTCTGTTAAATTGAGTGAATTTTTACCCAGTGGGGGATAAGTCTTTCTCTGCTGCTGAATGAATCTAGAGGTATTACTGGAGGTCACTGAGGGGTCATGGGAAATAGCTCTGCCTTGCTGGCATTGCCCTGGCAGAGTCGACCTGGCCCGGCCTGGCCTCGCTCCGACTCGACCTCGCTTCCCGAGGAGTCGGCTGCAATTGATTATTGGTCCGGACTTCGGCAAAGGACAAATGTTAGAGAATGCCTCTGGGCAGTTTCTGTCTGTATTTAAAGGACATTGTGGTGTTATTGAGATGCAGGTACAGTGCTGTATGGAACAGTACTCAGCCTCATTCTCTTCACTTAAAGGATGGTCTTCCCAGTGTGTTGTGGAAGAACTTGACTGGCATGCATTGAGCCCTGACCTCCCTCGACCCCATCCAACACTGATCTGGATGAACTGGAATGCCTCAGTAATGCTCTTGAGGCTGAATGGGATCAAATCCCTGCAGCCAGGCTCCAACACCTCGTGGAAAGTCTTCCCAAAAGAGTGGAGGCGGTTGTAGCAGCATATTAATGCCCATTGGATTGGAACAAGATGTTAAACAATAAGATATTGTTTCATGTCCGGGTGTCCACACACTGTTGGCCATGTAGTGGACTTTATTTCCTGCTTTCCTGCAAGTAGCTTCACACACTACCTTTTGATGTCAAAGTGAATTGGCTGAGGTGAGTTGACAGCATTTTTTGTCGCTACTCTGGAGATTACTTCACGCCCACTTGTACTTCTTTCTCATTAAGCTGGAACTCTGGCAGGTGCAGTAGTTTTATGTCTCCGGACAGAATTGGCCAATTTTGTGCTATTCTTCCACGTTTCTCTGGGGAGAGTAAGCAATCTGTTTCGCTGTGGAGTTTCCCTTTATGTCTCATGCTGTTGGTGTTTTTTTTAATATGGCTGAGGTATTCAGTCTCCATTTTATGATAATTTTAAATGGTGATCAGCTTGTATCTGGAAATGGCTCAAAAGTTATACCTTTATGTTAAATAATGCTTTATGCAGATAATGTCAAATTAGGGCATGTTTTCGCTGTCAGGTCAAAGTCTAGTATTTATTTATTTTTTGCTGTTAATATTAATTTTCATTACACACAAATTCTATGGCAGCCATTTTACATAAACCAAAAGGATTTCTTAATGAAGTTATTTGTAGTTCATCGATAAAGTGCTGTTTTTGTGTTTTGTATATTTGTTTGTACCCTGACATAAGTGTAAAACAGCATTAACTGATATTTTTTGAGCATTTGGGAGCAGCGGAACAAGCTCTAAACGCAACATTTTAAGCAAATTTGCAGGACATAAAACCACATCAATGAGCTGAATGACGCTAATTATCTGTGGGTTCATCACTACGAGCAATGCCTTTCACATTGTACATAATCATTTGATCCATTGTTAATTTAAAAATATTGATTAGTGCAGCTTTAAGGAAATAAATGACTTGAAAGTGCAGACTGTCTTTTTGAAGAGTTTTGACACTTGGCCACAATTCAAACAAGTTTAAACAAGGGATCCTTATTAAAAATGTTTAATGAAACAATAGGCCGTTATATTTTCAAAACTCAAAGCCTCAAAAATCTATTATCGGTCACACTATAATCTGAACAGTTGAATTTTTATCCCAGTCAACTGGCGATGCTATTGTATGCGTGACAAAAGTTTTCTCCAGTCATCTCTGCTCTGTCTACTGAGCTCCGACTATGCTGAGGCAAGCATGCAGCTTCTCCTTCACTAAAGTGACCTTTTCTAAGTTGCTGCCTTCAGAAGTGAGTGGGCTCCGGCAGTCAGTCGGTAAAAGCTTCGCAGTTGGAGAGCGGTGGAACAAAGGAGGATTCCCAAAGGAATGAAAGCCTATCTGAGAACAACCACCACCACTTTACAGCGGTGCAATACATAGCATAACAACTAATGTGTGTGTGTGTGCACGTGTACCATTAAATATGCAGCCACGTGACAAAGCAAACCATGACTATTTTTGTGAGTAAATTTGAGAACAAACACTCGATATACTGTAACATAGCAATCTGAGGCCAAACTGTTTGTGTATCTCTGCTCTATGTAGAACTTCTTCCCAACTACACTTGTACTGAAATGAGGAGATTGTGTGATTTAATCAAAAGAATAAAATCACTTGCTGCTATGTGACCTTTTCTCTCCTCTATGTATGTTTCAGTATGTGTCGGAGCTCCGGTTCGATGGCTTTTCTCTGCGCTCTCCAGTGCAGCAGATGTCAGGGTCCAGCCTCTTGCAAGCCCCTTACACCACTACAGACCACAAAGTACAGTCTGAGGTGAGTCCTGAGCTCTTCACTAACTCTCACATCTTTAATTTAACCCTTTCCCTGAGCCAGTGATGAAACCTCAGACAACCTCAGCCTAACTTATGGGAATAGTTCACACTGAAATGAGAATGATGGTCATCATCCAGTGCTCAAGTGTGTCATGGCTAACATGAAAATCAGACTAAATAGGTTGTTTGCAGTCACGTGATTCTGATGACGCGCAGAACGGACGAGATGGAGGAAAGCCGGCACTGTGCTAGTTTAGACGATGTTAAGTTACTTTACCTTTGACGAATTGGTCACTGCACACACAAGCATTATCCGACTCCGCTCCTCCCGACCACAGACGCAGGTTCGCAAGCCATTTTTGCCTGCATTTTTCAGTCAATTTCTTGCATTTTCCCCCCTGGTGAATAACAACTTCTGGTGGTCCCCTCATGGTTTCTCGGTTTGATTGATTTGAGCAACCGTAAACAACGCAAACCTTTGGCATTTTGAGAGCTTGTGATAGTGCTTCCTCACCCCCATCGGCAGTTGTCGCCACAGCAACGCAGTGACGTGACGTCATATGCAAACAACCTATTGCCATTTCGTGTCATTTTATTCTTTCGGCCTGACATCAGGTTCAATATGTGCTCTGTTTGGGAGGGGGTGTGTTTTGTTTTGTTTTATCCCAACCAATCAGTAGCGACAGACATATCCGGCCCACCAGCATCATTTACAAGAAGCTATTGTTGTTGCTAGGAGAAGACAAGTAGTGCTATCGGGCAATGTTTCTACGAGTGGATCCCTGTTTTGTTTGCATCGTAGGCGGTGTAATTAACATCCTGCCTCTGGTTTCACACTGTGGCGGAAACACACAAAGAAACGCAGGAATGTGCCAACAAAGGCAAGTAGCAAGTAAACATGGATGTAAATGCACAATTTGAAATATAAAAAAAAAAAAAAACAGTTTGCCTGTGTTTTCTGAGTAAGTGAAAGCGTTCAACATGATTCAAGATTACATAAAACGTGTTTTGGTGAGAAACTCTGAATGTAAACAACTTTTTTTTTATTTACAAGGAAACTCCACACGGTGCCTTTTTATCGTTTTTCACAATGATCAAGATTATGATGATTAAAGAGTCATCATTTCTGTAAGTTCACTCACAACAACATAGCTGCCTCCATCTCATCCACAGTTGTCCCCATTTATTGTCGCCATTTTTCAAATACCTAGCTAGCTACAGTATTTAGAAAGAAGATGTCCCCACTCTTAATCCCTCCTACAAAGCTCTGGTAGGTTGAATGTTTCTCCAACTGGGGATACAGCAGTCAGTGGGCACAACAACAAACCTATTTGATTCACTGAACAAATTGGAGATGTGGGCAGCGAGTCAGAGGTCTGGAACCAGGCTATGTCATGGCTGCATCTCATTTAACTTTTCCAAACACCTCAGGCAGCTAAATTTATGGGTTTTATTGCCAGGCAATTGCATTGTGGTTTTAAAAGTCCAACTGTTCGCCTCATTATTTCTTGTTTCTTCTTCTCTGAGAAAGATTTGTTCTCCAATGTGCCAGCAGTTGCCCCACAGTAGCGAGCAGAATCTTCTGCCAGGGTGCCGCAGGCCCTGCACTTGATCCAAATGTTGTCAGTGAGGAAATCTTGTTTGGAGAAATGTAATGTATTTGAGGTTTTTCATTACTGCAGCTTGAAAGACGACTATGATGAAATTGTGTCTGTGTGTCCGTGTTCCCATAAACTTTAGTGAAGGTTTTGATTGACAGAAGGCGAGTAGATAATGACTGAATTTTCATTTAGGGGAGAACTGTTCCTTTAACCCCAGTTCAACCCACATCTTACCTTCCAGCTAAAGACTTGAATGAGCTGCACACAGTCCCATCTCCTAATGATTTCTGGTTGCTAGAAGGAGATGAGTTCAAAAGGGTCACTTCCTGGTTGCCCTTTAATCACATTGAGGAACCTGTGACAGAAGGACCATCAGTCAGATAAATCAAATGTATTTTATCTGCCAAATGAGTGCCGACCTCTTGTACCTCTGATGACCTCATAGCCAGGAAACAGTATTTGAATATAGATTTATCATCTCATCATGGAAGGCTGATGCCCAAGGGTTTAACTGAGGGAAAAATATAGATTGAAGTCATATGTTAGCTAGATTTTGTCCATCCATCTTTCACCAGAGTTTATATACTTTTTAGGGCAAACCTCGCCTTCATTTGGCATGAACTTTTTTGCCAAGTTGCATCTTTCACTATTCAGTTATCAGCTTTTCCTTTTTTGTCAGATTTTGTATTCCACATTTTTTAATGAGTCGTTCAGAGTTATTTGTCTTGAGGTGATATGAGTCACTGGCTGGTATTGAGGAACTAGAGTGAGCTGTCAGCTCTCTGTGATATATCCCTCCACACAATGTGCAACCTCAGTTAATGTCCATGTATCAACACTATTGACAGTCAGTGACTCATATGACATTATGTCAATAGTACTCCTTTAAGCTTTCAAAGCATTCAAAAACAACAACATTGTCAGACATGGTCTGCCTTTACAGTACATATTTTTTTTATACTTTTATGATTCAGTTCTCTTAATTTCAAAATTGATACATTCAGTTTCTTAATTTTCTCTAAAATAGTGTGGCTTCGTGCAACAAGTGGCTGTCTTTATACAGACCACACTGTTATACCATTTCAAACAGATGTAAATCTGAAATATTATTAGGCCTGCAACTACTGTAACAAATCATTTCATAATCTTTTTCATAATTATTCTGCTGATTGTTTTCTTGATTAATTGATTAATCATTTGGTCCATAAAGTGTCAGAAAATAATGAAATAGAGTTTCTCAGAGTCAATATCACCTAAACGACCAGTATCAAAATAGTTGCAGATCAATTTTCTGTCGATCGGCTGATCAATTAGTCAACTATTTATTTAAGCTCCTAAATATTAGGAATATTTTAACAAGCAATTAATTTATAATTTAATGCATTTAAATGCTTTGTTTTGTTGAATGTTTTGTCTTTGTGATAATTAAGAGTCTCATTTTGCCACTGCAGCCACCAAGATATTGGAAATATATATCTGTAGAACTGTTTACTCTATAAGAGCAGAAGTAATAAAATCCGTAGAATGCTGTTGTAGCATGTAATAGCTCTAATCTGAGTGTGTGTTTGCTTTTCTATGGAGAAGATACACTCTGATTGTGTGTTGGTGGTGGTTGTGTGCAGTACAAAAGCTGTGTATTTGTATAGAGCGTGTACTCTCTGTGTGATACAAGGTCTTATATAACAGTTGGTATACTGTAGTACAGTTCTCTAATTAGTTTTTTATGTAGATTAATATCCATAACAATAAAACCAAACCGGAGCAGCGTCCTGAATGTTATGGCCTGATATGGGGTCTATAGCACACACACACACAGGCGGTTTTATTAATTAATAGCATTAGCATTAAAGACAATCAGTTGAAAGGGTGTCTGTTGTACACATTAAAAAAATACTGAAGAATCATTAGCTCTTGAAGCAAAAGCAGTGATACAGAGTGGCTGTTTTATATTGTTTAATGTGTGTGTTGTGTTTGTCTTAACCATTGTCTGCTTTGTGAGTTTGTGTCTGGCAAGAGATGGTGTGTGTTTGTGTTGTTGTGTGTGCTCGTTAACACAGCAGAGCTCCATAGATAAGGTGTGTGTGTGTGTTTGTGGATGCTACTCATATGCATGTCTGTGGAGAGTGAGACGGTGTGTTTATGTGTGTTGTGTGTGTGTGTGATCTCATCAGATCCGTATACAGAGAAGCAGATGGCGGTGATTGTCTTGGCACGCAGTTTAAAAAAAAAAAAGCTCTGAGGACAACGAAACTATCACATCTCCACACTGCTGAGATAACTGACTGTAAAATGACTTGCGCTCACACACACACATACACAATCTAAACTACGCTCAGACAAAAACTATTAGGCCTCTTCACTGTCAGGAGTAACTTGTGATAATTACTAACACACACATGCTTTGCCTCAGCAGGCAGGGAGGTCACACTGTGCTGTGTGAGCACCAAACCTGAAGTTGAGATTTATGAGAGCTACCACACATTAGGAATGAAATTCAATAAAGACACTGTTTATAGATAAAATATTGTGATGACAAGCTGTGCTTATGCAGTACTTCATCTTAATGCAAAAAATCATCTTCATCTTAATGCCTTCTCACTGATTTCTAGCAATACAACCAGAGATATTGAAAGAATTGGTACTTCCTTGTTAGGGATACCGGTCTTTATTCTGCAATGATGCAAACAGTTACAACCGTGTTCAAGTGAAAAAGTGAAAATGGACAGTAAAAAAGTAATTATGCATCCATTCTACACATTTTCAAAGCATATGGAGGAAATTGCTCTGAATCATTTCACAGTTTTTTATTCTTCTAACTTTATTCTACAGGGAGCTGCATATCAGAAAAACTTTTTATTAATAGTGAATGTTCCAGCCGCCCTACAGCATATTCAAATGGTGACATTTAGTCTCTTGGAGTGTCCTTTTTAAAAGCGCCTCAACCCTGTTTGTCAAGGGAGGAGGGAAAGAGCTTCACATTGCACTGTCTTTTGGGATTCAAACGGTCTTCTGGCCACAGAATCTGCATTCAAACACTTCTCCCTCTCCTAAGCGCTTAAACCTGCAGTAAAAGTTGAGCATCAGTCAGTCACTGCTGGAAACTTCCTCCATTTTTTTTACTACTTGTTGATGCCTAATCTGCTGAGGTTACACAAAAGACATTATGTTTCACCCTTACTTCTGCCTTTCACAAATAAACGTGATTGGAATGACTTCATGGCTGCTATTACAGTGTAGCACAACTTAACTGATGTTTTTGTGAGCATGGACCTTAACGTCAAAGACTGTATTTGTGAAAATGGAGCCAGTGTTGGTCGGTGAAGGCTTCTGTGCCTTCACAGCAGCCTGTTATATTTGGATGAGTGTAACACAACACTGGACTGCTAATGGACAGCTCTTATTGTTGAATACTGCTCAGCTATTCACAGGGAAAGATTACAGCATTATATGTACAAGAAATGAATAAATATAATATGTAATGCTCCTGCGAAAACTCCACAGCAACCAGAATAAAGTGACTTTTGCAGTAATTACGTGAGTCATGTTTAAACATACAAACACATTTTACCCACCGGCATGTGCAATTTTAACCCATTATGAAAGAAGATTTCACGTAATGAGGACGATTTAATATTGGAGGTCTTAATGATCTGTTTGGATCATCTCTTCAGGTCACTGCATTAGTCAGTCTCTTCAGTCGTTTGGACAAGGGAGTAATAAACTTTACAGCGAAACTGAGAATTCGACCCGGGTTCATTAAAATCTTCGTCTACTCTTAATCTATACAGTAGGAGTCAGAAAATAGGTCGGCTCTTCATTCTTTGTTCCCAATCAATAAATTATGAGATTTCAGGCTTTCCTTAGTATTCTTGTAATTTTCTGTATATGCAGATGACCTGTTTTTCCATGTGACAAATTATTTATATATTATTGATTTCCTCATAACATAATGAGCTCATTAAATAAGTAGGACAGCTGCAGACTGTTGAAATGTTAAACGTGAGCTACAGTGTGTAAAGTACCTGATGAATTCCTGACAGAAAACACAAGATGTTCTATAAGTTTGGGTGGTTGGTGTTAAGATGTTCATTAATACTGAAACAAGTAGTCAATTAAGCAATTAGCTGGGCAACAGAATGTTCAACAACAATTTTGATAATCAATTTAGTAATTTAGGCTATCTAAAAAAATCTGCCAAACATTTCCTTGTTCTAGGTTTTCCAGTGTGCGGATTTGCTACTTTTCTTATTTTTTTCTGTTTAGTATCATTGTAAATTGACTATCTGTGTGTTTTGTGCTGTACTGTTTGGACAAAACAAGACATTTGAAGACCTCGCCTTTAGCAGTTGGAACTTGTCATGGACATTTTCTCTCTTTTTCTGACATTTTATCAAACAAACAATTAATTGATAATAAAAATAAGTGTTAATTGTAGCTCTTGTGTTTAGGAAATGATATAGTTATAGAGTGTGTATCTGTGATCTGTCTGCATGTCTAAATCTCTTTCTCTCTCCCTCAAACCCTCCTCTTCCTTTTCTCACACACACTTGGACATGTCTGCATCTACCAAAATATTTAGCTGACACTGCCGTTGGAAGGCCAAATCCAGATTTGGGACCAAGGAAGATCAGATTTCAGGGTCCGTTATATAACATCACCTCTGGACTGGTTAGGGTTCAGTATCTTGCTCAAGGACACTTCAGTTGTATCTTAGTCTTCTAACCGATGGATGGTCTCCACCTGAAGCTGTTGCCTCACAAGACACTGTGTGATTTTTTTTTCTTTTTGTTTCTCTGTGATAATCCTGTTGTTGTTTTTCATCCTCTTCTCTGTGTTTGTTCGTTCATTTCCGCATTTCATTCTGTCTTTCATTGTTTCTTTCTTTCTCTCCTCCACCACCCTCTGCCTGTGTGTTCTGTGTTTGCAGGTCTTCCATTACTACGCACCAGTTTTAGACTTAGTTCAGCTGGTTAATCTGTCAGACCTGCCCAGCTTTCTGATGTCCAGAACCCAGTTTGAACTGTATCCTCTTTTCTGAAGTGTGTGTGTGTGTGTGTGTGT
>NTHP01000288.1:323460-337944 GCA_003416845.1 Oplegnathus fasciatus | reverse complement strand
TGTGTGTGTGTGTGTGTTCCTTGGGAACCAAAGTAGCATCATGTCTACCTCCATCTGCATTTCATTGGACCCACTTGTGTGAACGCTACATTGTATCTTCAAACTTCAATATATTGATAACATGTAGTATTATCTAGATGCAAACAAACTTCATTCTTTATCCATACATATAGATTTTAATACGGTTGAGATTACCTGATTGAATAAAGGTTATATAATGCAGCTTCTACTGTGTTTACTGCAGCCCTGTAGGAATGTTCCTGTCTCAAAAGGTGGTTGGTAACACCAACTCCTCAATATTGTTTTGTTCCTTCACCACCAACAAACAGAAGCCTGTCTGGGAAGTTGATGAAAGCAAAACTTCTGTTGGACCAGCTGAGGTCTCTGCGTGGAAAGGTATCAGCCCCTAAGCTTTGCTCTTATACGTACAAATATTGGAAAACGTCTGCCATAGAAACCAGTGAAGTAAATTAATTGCATTTGAACTTTGATTTCTGCTCGAGAAGGAAATCTATTTACTTTGGTCCCCAGTCTAATGTACATAGGACGTACAGTAAAAGATGCATATCAGGTTCATCTATATGATTCATGGAAATGAGAGACTGTGTGTGTGTATATTTATGTTTATCTACTGTGTATCTACTTATCTCCAGGTTGGAGCGTTGTTCAGCCTGTCCTGTATAATCACCCCCATCGCCCAGCCAGCAGCTAGCCAACTCAGCTCCCAGCGTTGGAGAGAGTCTATAGCCAGGAGACCAAAGTCCTTACCTGGTGAGACTGTTTTTTTTTTTAAAATTTTCAAGGCCTTTTCATTACCTCATTAAATGGATTACCGCTACAGAGATGAGCCTTCAGTGGGGAAATAAATTGGTAACTAGGACTACACTGATATAGATAATAAAGGCTTTTGTTGGAAGTGGGCCTGAATCAATTTGGAAAACATCGCTGGAAAAACGAAGAAAAAAATGAATGAGAGAAGATATCACTGATATAACCATACACTTGAGGAAATGGGATTGCTGCAGCATATAGTAAAGAATAAAAACAAGGGATTACAATACACTTGACCAACAATTTTTACAGTATGATATATTAAATAGAAATGTATTGATAAAATAATCATCATATGAAATGTGAAATTAATTAATTAAGCAGATATTATAATAAAACAAGTTTGTAAAATATGAAAAAAATGAAATTCCTCTTCCGTCGTGGATTAACTCTGGATGTAATCTCGCTCCTCCTGTCTGTCCCCTGTAGTGCCTGACGTAGAGGTGAAAGGTGAGAGCGCTCACTACTTCCTGTTGGTCCAGGGCTCAGACGACGTTGGTTGTGGGACCTGCAGGGTCAGGGTGTTGCACTCAGACAGTCAAATCAATGGAGCAGCTGCCATGGCAACCGTCTCCGGGTTGCTGAGAGAGAAGTCTCTGTCATCATCAGGTATATTGTGTTGTCATGTTTGTAGAGATGCGTGTGTGTGTATTTCTGTGCATGCCACTGTAAATGTTTCGTTGTCACTTGAATTAGCCAAACCTTTGAATCGCAGCATCTTGGGCCATCTTGGATAGTCTGAGAAAGAGACAAAAATCTTTTATCTAACTCGATCACATTTTTTTCCCGATGTTGTACTGCAGGGGTTTACAGACAAAATCAATCACCCTTCCCCATACTGCCTTGGTAACGTCAAAAAATGTTGATGTGCCACATGAAAAATTACATTAATGGATTTTGTCACTCCTGTTATTATTCTTTGTCCTACTTCTTTGGTAGATAATCATGCTCTGTAGTTCCAAAACTTGGAACATATTATGAAAAAAGTGAAATTCCTCTTCTGTCGTGGAAGAGCTCCCATAATGCTTTGGGAAGATGTAAATTGTAAATATATTGTCGCCATGGAGTCAGTGAGTTATCTGTGTACAACTTGCCCTGTTTTTTTGTTTTTTTTTAAAAGCATACAGTATATTTGGTTACATTTTGGCAAATTGGCATCATTAAAAGTTAGCTGAATTAGTTATTTGCAGTTCCTGTTTGCAATGTACTATAATATATACTATGATATATGTACATGAACGTGATGTATCTCAGGTAAGTTCTGTTATAATGAGCGTCTTTTTTTTTTTCAGTGATATCTATGTGATTTATGGACGTTTATTCGCAATGGGCATTGGAGATAATGATTTCCCTTTGGAGTGTTAACACTAAATCTAAAGACATGTGTATCATGTCTGTGTTCAGATTTGACTGAGTTATGACTCGTGGAAGGAGTACAAATATTGATTTCTAAGGGTTTTTAAAGTACCTCAATTGCCTCCATGTGTCACAGCTGCAGCTCCAGCTGCTGGCTGTGTTTGTGAGCGCGCCGCCAAATCAGCGCTCCAAACTAAACAAACACCTGACCCTTTGACCTCTCACAGTATCTTTGCCTCGTGTCTCTAACCTTTGTTGTACTGTAATCAAATTTAAAGAGCACTCTTGTATTTTATCAGCATTTGGAGGTTTGGGAACATCTAGCCGTAATTTGTTCTCTGCCATATTGCAAACTCCTCAGCTTGATTGAAGTAGAGGCCCTTCAGGCTTCATTGACAGAAGTTGAGGGGTTGTCAGTTTTCATCAGGCTGGCCTATATTCCAAAAACTGGCCTACATGTTTCTCTTTTGCCACGTCCTCCTCTTTCTTCACTGCTTCCTCCCTCCTCTCTTACAGCACTGGAAAGTTGTGACTGTTCTGTGAAGGTTTTCCTCATCTTTGTCACTAAAATAAGAACAATCAATTAAAGAAGAAAGGAGTGAGAAAGTGTATTGAAGGGACGAATGGATTGGCAGAGAGAGAAGGAAGGTGATGAGGAGGAATGGAGTGAATGTAAAAATGGATGGGGGCGAACTGGATGGGTGATTGAACAAAAACCTTGGCTGGTTATGGCTGAATGGAAGGACAGAATCTCACACTGTTGTTTGTTTTTGCTCCCTAAACTAAAAGCTTCTTTCCTGATGATGAAAGTCCTTCATTGTTCTTGGGCTTTATATGATATTCAAGAGACCTACTATGGTGTTTCCTCCTGAGAGTTCCTGCTGTTGTTAACATTTTATGCAACCTTCAGGAGACATTTTTGAAATACTTTTAAATGCAGAGCAAGACTATAAAAGGTGCCCTGACTGCTGCAATGAGGCAGCATGAACACACCACAGTTTTCAATAAAAAATAGAGTCTTAAAATGCACACCTGAACCTGAACAAAAGCATGAAATACTCAATATACCTTTGTGTCCTGTACTAGCATAAGGTTTCTGGGTGAGTTATAAATTTAATTCATCAACCACATGTTTACTGCAAAGTATTGGAGCAGCAATCTTAGGTTCACCTTTTTGTTATTGTTTACTAATTCAGTGGTTCCCTCTGACACCTTGAAATGGAACATTGTCTACTTGTGACCCCTTGTATCATGTTGTGTATGTCAACGAGTTGTAAGTGATTCCGCCCAAGAGTGATATTTTTTTCTTTCTCTTTCATTTTAATAATATTTTTGAGACACGAAGAGATAAAAGTATCCATTTTTTTACTAGTAACAAGCAATGACAAGAGAAAAGTCAGAGAAAGTACATTATTCTGTGTAGCAGAACCATGTTTTGTTTTGTTTTCTCTCATGTCAATCATCTCGCAACCCCTGAGGTTTATCTTTTGATCCTTTAGAAGCATTGCGACCCCCAGGGTGCGAACCACAATACTAATCCATAGAATGAATTTTAGAGAAGAATACTTGTAGGAGGAAAAGTTCAGAAGGTAGTAAAATCATAAAGCAATGAATCCAAAATAGCACAAATACTAATTTAAAACTTTTACCCCTTTTACATTTTACTGACATGTGAGGGACTTACCTTTGGGTTCATTCTACAACCACAATATTACACATCTGACACAATAGCAATAGCTAGATCCCTGTTGAAAAGAGACTTAAAGGTGTGGTCCAGCGATGTATTGCACTTCCATAAAGTTTGGGGACTTAACGAGGGACAGATTTAGAGTAGGTCAAAATCGAAGCAGAGACAGAGAAAACCTGACTTTTAGCTGCCATTATGGGTCTAAAAACACTGGATCCTTCAACCCCTTATAATGCAACTCAATGGCGTTTTTCATTAGACCCTCCCTGCCTGTTAAATCCCGATACCCTGAGCTTTTAGTGCAGGTTTCTGCCAAATATTTGACAGTGCCCCTTGAACTCTCTGGTGCCCAGATCCCACTAGAGAAATATCAAAACGTTCTGCTCCAAACGATACACAATTCAGGTTTGCAAATTGTCCTATCAGTCTCTCTTTTTTTCATTCACTACTTCTCTTTCTTTTACCAGGAGGAGCTGTAAGCAACATCCTCTGCCCCCTGCCCTGTCTCCAAGGAGACGCCCTGCTGAAGAGAGAGAGGAAGGTGACCCAAGTCCAGACATTAGTACTCAAAGAATATCTCAGTAAGTACTACATTTGAAGAAACAGAAAACACATCTCAGAATTTATACATAGTTCTTGGTAGGTGATGTACAGTTTAATAATTGTGTAGACACTGCAGAAAATGATTGCACAGTGATGTAGTCAAACCATTTTTGTTGTATTTTAGTGCTACCATTGTGCTTTTATTAATTGCTTGCATGCTAATGTATGTTAATAACCAAGACACTCAGAGCCCTCAGAACAGCACCTTGAGCTCACTGAGATATGTCAATCAAAATGTTATGCCGCCAAACAGGATGGGGAGGAGACCTCTCATAGAACAGTAAAGGGGAGAACAGATTTTGGAGTGTCTTCTCATCAGGAGCATTGTTTGATAATTAAAGAAAACAAAGCCAGACACACACATACATAAACCTGGTTGACACACTGTTCAGCAATGATTTTTACAGTATGATGGGGATTATTTGAGAAGGATGTGTTGGCCTCATGTCGCTAACCCTTTCCTGACCCTTAAGATGGCTGCTGCCTCACACCCCTCTTCAATTAATTCTTTTCACTATCTCATCACCTTCATTTTTGTTCTCTTCAGAATCAGGCAATAAAAACTACAAATACGTTAATTAATCTCATTTGATAAACTAATTAGAGCTGAAAGGATTAGTGAAAAAGCCAAACATGTGAAGCTCCTCAAATGTGAAGATTTTGCTACTCTTCTCTGTTTTATGTTATGATAAATTGAATATGTAATGTAATGTTGGTCGGATAAAACAAGAAATTTGAATACCTCATCTTGGGCTCTGGGAAATTGCAATGCAAATTTTTCTCTATTTTCTCAACATGATGGTCAACGTGAATATTATAATCACCAACCAATAAAATATGGTCATAACAGAGAACAATAGAAGAAATAAAATCAGACAATTCCGATAAAAAACTACTATTGGGTTTTGGAGGGCGATAGATAATAATACAGCACACAGGGATATCAAGATTGATTTTGAACATCAGTACTTCAAAGCTGGGAGGTTTCTCCACTCAGATGAGGGTACAGCTTAAATATTTTTTATAGACAAGTGCAAGTCCACCTTCCCTACCACTGAGCCTAGGGGAGTTGAAGAACGTATAATTGGGGGAACATAATTTGGAAAAAGCACTTGTGTCGCCAGTTCTAAGCCATGTCTCAGTTAAGAAGAGAAAGTCCAATTTACTGGTTGAGATAAAGTCATTTAGGAAAGTTTTATTAGCCAGAGACCTTACATTTAAGAGGGCGTAGCTAACAGGAGAATATTTTGTATTTCCACAAAAAAGTTTTAACGGACGGAGATTTGCAGCATTTACTCCACCGCTCAAAGCAGTTACTTTAGCGGGGAGAGAGCGAGGTGTGCAGTTAGGGTAATGGTGTCTATTGGTTATACGGGCAGGAATAGAAAGAGGTCGAACAGCAGTGTGATCATTCCACAAGGGGGAGCTGGTGTGAGCTAAGGGTCCGTCAGTCTTTGTTGTTGGCATCGGGGAGGAAGAGAGTTCAGGTAGGCACGTGTGTGATGTAAATAGTCAATCAATCAATAATGAAAAAAAAGCTGAACTTTATAGCAGAGCTGTTGTATTGATATGCATTAAATTGAACATGTGTACATATATGTGTGTGTGTGTGTATATATATATATATAATGTGTGTGTATATATATATGTATATATATGTGTATATATATGTGTGTATATATATATATATATATGTATGTGTGTGTGTGTGTGTGTGTGTGTGTATATATGTGTGTGTGTATATATATGTATGTGTACGTGTGTGTATATATATGTATGTGTACGTGTGTGTATATATATGTATGTGTATATATATATATGTATATGTGTGTGTGTGTATATATATATATGTGTGTGTGTGTGTGTATATATATATGTGTGTGTGTACATATATATATATATATATATATATATGTATATGTGTGTGTGTGTGTGTATATGTGTATATATATATAAATGCTAGGTAATTATTTGTACCTAATAATGTTGTAAAAAAGTACTTTCTCTGAAACCATTGAAGCCAAACCAACAGTGTGTTGTTGCACTTGTTACTGACTATACATGTGAGCTTTATTCAGTCACCCGCCTGCAGAAAAAAATGTCTGAAATTTAACAGGAGTCCTCAGGGTTGACTCCTAATTTAAATTAAACTGAGATCAAATCTCAGTCTTTAAGATACACATGTATCCTGAGACAAAGCCAAATGGACGGAAGAGAGGTATCAACTGTCGAGGCCACTCGGAGCTTCCTGAACTGTCATCAGCTCTCTCCAGCCCTCAGCGCAGGCTGGTGCATAGAACGACTGTTGAAATATCATTATTTTACAGACACACATAATGTCCCCTTGGCAGGCGAAGATAGTGAAACACCAGGGGAGTGGAGCCAGATTAAAGGAAGTGGAGTGAAATTCTTCAGACTTGAGGAAAAGCAATAGGGCTGTTCTTTGAAAAGGCCATGAGCAGAATGAAGAGTCCTGACAGACCACAGGCCTTAATGAAATTCATTGCAATATATTCTGACTTGGTATTAAATTGGGAAAAGGCATGTCCTTATAAGTTGCAAAAGTTAGAAGTACTGTGCGTTTTTCTGATTATATGAAATGTGTAGTGTATGTGCGTGTATGTGTGTGTGCGCACTATCATGGCTCTGTTACCTTATAGGCCACAATCCGTCTGTGTGATGAGTATGCAAGCCAATGCATGTGTGTGCCAAGGACTTCATTTACCATTTTTCTCAGTTACAATTTCACTGGATATCTAACCCTCAACCACATCTTTTAATTGCCCCATCACACCCATGTCACTCTGCCGACAAGTGCTAAAAATCCTCAAGATCTACTGAATTTTACAACTCAAGTAAAATTCACAAAAGCGTGCAATTTGACAGATACATCAGATACGTTAGGACAATAATGGACTCCTTCTTTTTTTGCTTAATAAACCAAACTATAAAAATGTGCTTTTATCATGTTACCTGCCCATTCCTCTTCAAAATGTCCAGAGAGACAGTTTGAGAATGTATGCTGTTCCACTGGAAAAGATAAGCCTGCATAAGATTTTAATGTAAAAATACGACTGATTCACCTGATTTAGCCTGAGACATCCACTAGGGCTACTGTACACCAGAGAGGAAACTCCAATTTTGGAGTTTGTTGTAAACCATGAGTGGGACATTTTCTCTGCACACAAGAAATGGTAAGTGACTAGTGTAGTGTAAAGTAGTGGGGAAATTCAAAACTTGCTGTAACTGTAAGTGAGTTAGTCCAGTAAAAAACACTTTTTTAGTCACTCCTTCTTTATAGGTCACAGGGAAGACATTGAGGTTCTATGGGTGTATAGATTACTAATACATAACTGCTACTTTCAAGCCAAAATTCAATCGAAATGCTGTTGAAATCCATGTCATGGTTATGTCACATTTGTAAAGAGGTAACTCTATTAAACAGTCCACAAATGACAGTCTATATGAATAAATTAATTTACCAAATATTCCAACAATAAATAAATAAAATTAGGTTTGTGGGAGGTTCAGCGTGTCTGTTTCGGTTGGGTTATTACCCAGAAATAAAACTAAAACTAATGAAACTCCTGTTTTGGAGGATAATTAACTGTCAACCCACACACTAAGTAACAAGAACACAGAAGCCAAAATCTTCCACCATTTTAGCAAGTTAAGTTTAACACGTTTACCAGTGAGCCAAAAACTAAATCTGAGATGTTTCCAAAATGAAAACCAGACACTGTTTGTTTCAGGACAGAAAGAAGAGGCATCGGGCTCAACCTCAATACCTGTCAGTGACTTGAAGGTCATCCTGAGTCTGGCCAGGGAGCAGTATCTGAAGATGATTGACTCAGCTCTGCCCTCTGCAGCCACCTGTCTGACAGACGAGCCGGAGAGCACGGCCACTAAGAACTCAGGTATGGACTAAGAAAGGGGCAAAAAACAAGCCGACAGTATTTTCACAACCATTCAAAGCCACAGTAGAGACATACACAGTGGAAATTTGTCAGTAGGCTGGTCAGTCTTTCTCATGGAGACACAATGAAACACACCACCACCTTTTCCTACATCATCCTGTGATATTCAATGCAGTATTTTTCCCTCTTAAATAACACTTTCGTTTTTGTGATTAAATACCACTTTCGTAAAGTCATTACTGAATGTGTCAAATTTCAAATTGACCCCAAAACGTCACAGGGGTAAGCAGTTAAAACTCCATTCATCTAACGCCTGTTTGGAAAATGCTGCATTCACATCATGTCGGCAAAATGGGTAAAACTGGGAAAAATGCCATTATTCCGACTTGGGAGCATTCACATATTATTCCAAGATGATTACCCCAGTTGCTAGCCTTGTTGTCAGAGCATTTAAATTGCCCAAATTAGCTACTTTTACCGTGTTGTCTATTTGGAGTGGTTCATTAACAAGGGAAACCAGATACAAACAAAGTATAGGTCCTTTTAAAACAGCTGAATTGATTGTATATGTGTTAATATTGGATTTTATTTAGATGTAACTGCCAGCGATGGAGGCTTTTGTAGCCATTTTGCCACCAGTTTGTTGACAGTTCCTGTAGTTTTTGTACGCCAAGTGGAAAAATATAGACTGGACCACACATATTCTGACTTGCCTGTGAATTGTTACACAACAGAGCATCAGTTTTCACTACACGCACATTCATAGGATGACAGTTTTAGGAAACAGTGCCAGCTAATAATACGCAAATACATTGTAAGCAATTAAATGAGCCGCAGCCTACAGCTAGAGCTAAATGTGCACAGTGAGGGTGGTGCTGGTTTTAAAAAAAGTAGCTGTGGGGCTAATAGACCTGCATGTCAAGCAGTTTCCATGTCATAAATGCTGTGACATTGTTTGCCAATTATTTTTCTCTCTCTGCACAACATTGTCTGTCATAAGGTTTACTGTGTAATTATAGTGTAATTGTGTGAGAATAAACAGGAGTAGATCAACACCTTTACCAGCAAAAGTAGCATTTGTCTAATTCTCTAAGACAGTCCGTATTATGGCTTTGTACTTTGTATGTATCCTCCCGATTTCATGTTCTGTACCATTTACATATATTTAGCTCTCCAGGACTTCACATAAAGGATATATTTGAATTTGTTAAGAGGTGAGCCAGGCTTCTAAAGCAGAAGTGATGATGGGTGTAAACATGTAGAGACATACAGTCTAAGGTGCAAATCAGGGTATTTTTTCTCATAATCCTTGCCCACCCTCTGCTCTGGAGATGGGAATGTCATTTACAGCAATAAACAGCTTCTGCAATCCATTAGGAATGTCTCTTGCATTTGTGTATCTGCATCGCCTAAAGGTGTGAATGACTTTGTGTGGGCTGTCAAACCGCTGACGGAGAGCTTCAGTCTCTTCGTATAACACACTTACAACCTCAGGCCATTGTTGTGCATGAAACGCCCTCATCTCGTCGGTGATCCTGCTGTATATAGTTTCATCACATTCTGTGCTCCTTGAGATAACATACAATCTTCCTGTCCAAACACAAGAAAAGTGCAGAGTAATGATATTTTGGATGCTGAGATTTTATCTGTTCAGGTTTCTGTCTGCCAAGAGTTCAGTGTGTTGACCTGGCTCAAGTGGAGGTAGGGATAACTCTTCCAATCCATTGTACAGCACATGGTGCCCATGTTGCCTATGCCTGTACTGGGTAGTTTATCCACCCTAAAATATAATGCCACCTCTATAATGTCTTACTGATTTTTCCTGGCAGCGCGACCCTCCTTTAAGGTGCTGTAAATGCTCATCCATCAGCATTTTAAAACTACTCTGAGCTCCACTTTATGGGTCAAGCAGTGCCAAACAGTATAAAAGCATCTGAGGCTGAGCAGTTACTGCTCTAGTATTTTTAGGCACGTCCATATTAGACAATTATAGCCTTACCTACACAACTAACTATATTTCTATCCAGACTTGAAGGCTCATTTAGTAGTGAACTGATCTGAGGGCACAGTGTACTTTTGTATTCGTAGTTACTTCATTGAGACAATTATTCAGTTTTCAATGACTCGTCATATTTTCAATAATTGCCTTGCAAACAAATGAAAATGTTTCATGCGGGATCCGTATTGAGAGCTGCTGGTTCTTGCTCGAAGGTAATTTTCAAATTAATCAGTGAGAACGACAGCTCTGACCAGCTAAGCCTTGTTGTTTTGCCATTGTAGGTTTTCAGTCCGTTCCCCACCTGCAAGCTGACTGGCCGGAGAGGAGCGTCCTCCACAACATGGAGAACCTGCAAAGGAGACGACAGAAGAGGAGGTAAGTGAAATTTAAATAGACACATAACAACTCTGTGTTCTTGGTGTACTGTATTTGATCTACAGTGCATTTTGTGTGTTTTAGATTTGGTCTGTTAGGTCCAGGCTCCAGTGACAGTCTGCTGGGTCCTAAAGACAGTCAAAAGGGCTCCTCTGCTTTACTGGATGCCAGAGAACTTCTAAAACACTTCACATCTGACGGCCTGCCTACTGGGGAGCTACAACCTCTGGCTATCAATAGAGGGTAGGTTCAGTCATCTATTCTGTCTCCATGAATTGGACCTTCCAAAATGAGCACTGACAGACGCTTATATACATATACTATAGCTAGGCCTTCACACAGGCAGACGTAAAGAGACAAACATATAGACAGAGGCAGCCACAAAGATGGTCATGAAGCAAAATAAATGACTCGGTACAGAAAAATTGCAGATTTACAATTGAGCATACTCATACTCATGTAGTCAGTTAAACAGTGTGTGTTGTTTTAGGGTGGTTCTGAATGACAAACAGTAAATGAGGCCATAATGAGGATTTGATTATGATGAGTGAGCTGGGTTAAAAAAAAACATTATTCTGGAGCAGAGCAGTCATCAGTTAGTGCTAATAATTCTGTCAGGCCAAACTGTGTGTGTTTTTAATTAGTGAAACTTGTATTTGTGGTTTAATGAAGAGACAGTTAAATTGATTAATTTTCTTTGACACACTGTTTATTTGTTTCTCCTCCCTCTCTCTCTCTCTCTCTCTCTCCATCCCCCACCCCTCCTCTCTCTTTCTTCCACATTATCTTTCTCTTCAGTAATAATGTGTTTCAGTTGTCACCAGAGCTTTCTCCCAGGAGAGTCAGCCAGATGCCCTTCAACAAAGCCTCAGCCTCGCATTACCATGGCATAGAGTAGGTTTCTACAAACTTCACAGCCACTTTTCAGCTACAGTAACTGGTATTTCACAGTACAGCCAGCTATGAAAAATGTGTTATGATTAGTAGAAGCTCAGACAGTAACTAGCCACATCAGTCTCCATTACTTCTTTATTTATTATTATTGCTGTGTTTATTTGTTCATCTAGGTTCTGCCTTGACAACCAGCGGTCCTTGGACCGGGACCAGGCCTTTGTAAAACTCCAGTCCCGTCTGATTCGGTACGAGACCCAAACCACCTGCTCCAAGGAGCCCTGTGCCCTCCCCTTTGCCCTGAGCCCCGCCCCCTCCCCTGCTGTGATGTCAGAACCAGGAAGTGTGCCTGACGGAGAGACTCTGCAGAACGCTGATGTAGCACGACTCAAGCGCAAGTCGTGGGACACGGACATTATCGGAGGTTATCCACGCAAGAGGTACGATGGTGTTTGCTGCTCCTGGTTAGCAGGAGTTCAAGTGTATGAATAGACGGATACAATGATGGGTGGATGGCTGGGTGGATCTTGGGGTTGTGGTACGTGGAATGTCGTTGCTTAAATGTTAGTAAAATTTACCATGTTTGTCTGAATGATCCAGGCTGGTGAAGTCAGAGAGCAGTGACTCCCTCTGTTCTCAGAGCAGTGGCAGCAGCGGGACACACCCTGTCATTAGGTCTCTACGACAACAGCCGAGCAGATCCCAGTCCACCTCCTCCTCCATTAGCGGACGGACATCCTCAGGTAAAATAAAAACACTCAACCTTAAACGGGAAGGGACGAGTGATCCGGTCTGGTTTACGGTAGGTGTCAGCAGTAGTAGTAGATCACTTCATTTTCCACACAATAATGTAATCAGTGTTGTTATCAGTACATGGTATTAATGATAGGACCATCTAAGAAACAACACTCTCAATCTGTTTTAGTTAACTGAACAGGTGCTAGATCTTCTAAACTGGTAAATATGCATGAGGAAGTCTGCACATCATTGCTTAGAACATTAAATAAAATGAACAGCTTAATTGTTTTGGACCAAACTCATCCTAGGTGTGCTATAATATCAAATTACACATAGAGCATCAAATCCAAAACTCATAATTAAGGGAACTCGACATCTGGATAACATACTGTATGACCAACAGAGTAGTGTTGACAGAATGGTTCAGAATGAATGAAAATTTAAAAAGAAATCTTCTTTAAGGGCATTAGATGGAAGACAGTATATCCTTGGTCATGTGCCCTTGGTGTCAAAATGACCACCTCTATATCCATGAATTCAACATGACGTAGTTTGTGTGTATGGAGTGGGGGCAAGGATGCGGGTTGAGAAAGGCTCTTCTCACAACAAATGTACGTCTTCACATATAAAAATATACTGTATTTTTATGGTATATTTTAGAGACAGAGAGAGAAATGTGATTATAAGCTACCAATTAATCAATCCAATTATCACTTACAAATCCTCTCATATTAGACAGGATTTGCAAATCATCTTTTATTTCTGTCCTTATCCCATGTCATTGTGGAGCAACGTACTTTACAGAAATAGATCCTAATTTTTATTAGAATCGATTTTAGAAATACATAAATTCCAATTGCAAGTCCTTCAAATGTATTAGGTGAAAACTTCTGAAGAAGTTAAAATAATTAAAACTAACAAATAAATGGATTCTGACTGTAATGACTCTTTACAGGAGATCCTAAGACCTGTTTGAGTTTGCTTAAATTGTATAAACATACTTAGTTATATTGATATTGTTATGATTGTTTTCATTTGTTGTTTGTTTGATTTTTTTTCTTTCAAGTCTTGTTCCTCTCAGACATATGCTAAGGATTTGTACTGCCATGATGGTAATTCCCTGATGGTAATGTTCATTTTCCTGACTTTACTATTCAGGTTTGGTGACTCTTCCCTCTGCTGACAAACCGAAACCACAACAGCAGAAGACACATCAAGAGCAAACGGAGGACAAAACTGCCAAAGAGTCACGCTCCCAAAAACACAACAGGGTGAGTGTTTGTGTGTGTGTGTGTGTGTGTGTGTGTGTGTGTGTGTGTCTTTTGTGTCCTCAGATGCTGCTGGAGGTAGTAGCTAAAGCCCTCAAACACCACGGGATCACTGCCGAGCATGAGCGCTTTGAGGCCTGCAGCAAAAGACTGTTTGATATCTCCAAATTCTATCTCAAGGTTAGTCTTTTCACTGCCCACACACACACAGTCAGCACTGTCCTCTCTTTGACAGTTTCTTTATTTGTATGCTTCTATGCGTCCAGGCACTTGTACTGCAATTTTGACCATATGTTGTGTTTTGTTATAGATCCTNGGGAGGCAGCTCCGGAGACGGACCTTCAGTTAGCGGCTGAAGCAACTCAAACTGAGCCAGAGCAAACCCCAGTGCCGTTTCGTCTGATGTCGCGGAAAGATCCGACCCGGTGGCAGGCATTAAGAATAACTATTAGAAACTAATAGAAATAGCCAACCTTCTCACTGTTGGTCTCGTTTGCTTATGTAGATCATATAGAGGTATCAGTATTAAATTGAGACTGTTTCATAACCAGTTAAAAACTCAATAGAGTAAGTTTAAGTAAAAGTAGCAATACAGCAATGTAAAAGTATATAGCTCCAAATACACGCTAATGCATCAGTAATATTAATCAAATTATATAATATAGAGAGTATACTGTATAATAACACTCTGAAAGGGGCCGTTGTGCATAACGAGTACTTTAACTTTCAATATTTTGAGTTATTTTGCTGATAATACTTACGTACATTCAAATTTTGAAGCCAAGCGTTTTACTTGTAGTGTTTGATTTAATCTAGATA
>NTHP01000288.1:286817-313974 GCA_003416845.1 Oplegnathus fasciatus | reverse complement strand
AGACTTTTTAAGGACCCGCAGAAACCCTGGACCTGCTACAACAATACAGTTGGCTGCATAAATCTGTCAGTGACAGTGAGATGATATTGTAGAGCCATCTGTTGCTAATGTTATCTGTCTGATGAGCGATACAAAAGCCCAGAAAGACATCTCAGTGATGGTTTTGCAGTGTCATGTCATATGACTTGCTCATAATTCAAGCACAATTCAACATCTAAATATAAATCTGAATAAACCCTCTACAGGATGTGATAATAAGGTCCAACCAATTAAGCTAACAACAGTATTAGCTTGGCAATAGCCTTAGGTTATAGCATGAACTGTATATAAAGATGGACGACATGACAACTCCACAAAAGTGAAGCCAAAACATATCGATCGCTCCCTGATGGCTGGTCCCAGTAGTGGTCATAAATCCCGCCCCCTCCATGTTAGCAGATGGGACATGGGCCAAAATATGGTTGGTTTCTGTCATTTTAGGTAGTTCTTATCACGCCGATGTGTTTTCAAGTGTTCATTTTTCTAAGTTTGGTTTTAATTGGTTATTTGATGCTATAAAAAGTGGGTGTGACATAATGATTGACAGCTGAAATAGTCGCGGAGGCACCTGCAGACGTCTTTTTGGGGATTTTATGTAGATTAGGAACGTTGACGGGAGATGTAACTTTAACTTTAGCAGGTGATCGTTAGTTAGGAGTTACTAATTATTGATTACCGATCGAGGGTGAGACCTCGATACCGTGGCTCTTTTCCCCGATCACTACTGCACAGACTCTGGCTTCAAATAGCCTCACCAGCGCAAGATGGCAGCGCCTGTATCCGGGATATTTTGGCTTCATTTTTGTACAGTGGGAGGAAGTGGAGATGCGTCGTCCATCTTTATATACAGTCTATGGGTTACAGAGAGTTGTTGCCAACTAGTGTGCAGTCAGTTAACCCTCACTAAGTTACTTAGCACAAACTAAAGCTAGAGCTTAACTTTAAGCTAGTTTTGCTACATCATGGCCATGAAAACACTAATTTCTTCATTTAAATGTCTTATGTATGTCTGTCTGAAATCACTTCCTCGTTCACTCGTTCATCACTGACAAATATGGAGTTTCTCAATGGTAATCCCATCCAGCTACGTAGTCTCAACCCGTTCAACTCAGTGTAATTCGGTTAAACTTAAATTAAACTTAAATCAGATCATGGGGTTACTTTTCACTCTGCCATCCGCTGGCTGTTTACTGTATATATAAAATAACTGCTGAACTAACACAAAACACTACACAGTAAATAAGATTCAAAACACGAAATGTCGCAGTATAGGCCTACAGTCAGACCCAAAGGTAGGCTAACGTTATGTGCAGGGGCGTAGCATGGAGTTCTGGGCCCTGTACATATGCAGTCTCTGTAAAATTGCGGGGGCCATGACTTTAAAATTATTATTACAAGCAATTTCTGTGGGCCCCTCCACACCTTTAGACCCTGTAATTATGCATGATTAGCCGACGTTTTGTTAGCATTCTTTAGCATCACATTAGCTAGCTTACCTTTGTCCGGATGATTGTAGCTGGCAGGCTTGTAGATCTGAGTCCTGCACCCACCAGTGTTAATTTTGGCAGCTGTTTTTTATTTTTTTATTTACTCTTAGTCCTGTGTCAAATGTCCTTGTTAGTTTTTAGCATATTTAGTCAACCTCATCCTGTTTTTATTTAGGCTAGTCAAGTTTTAGTTGACCAAAAGTCTTAGTCAAAATCTTAGTCAAAGAAAACCGTAACAATTATAGTACTTATAGTTTTAGTCAATGAAAACTGTTGACATTTTAGTCCTTTTTAGTCATCAGATTATATTGAACATTTCGGTCAGTCCAGCCAAAACCAATATTTTTTTTAATAATTAATAATTTTAGTCAAACCTATTTCACAATATTTTATCTTAGCATTATCTGATGAAAAACACAGGTTGAATGATATATTGATATAATGATATATTACAACCAATTTTTTGGTTGCCCAAAGTACATGACAAAGTAAAGTAAATAGGCTACTACCTTTACAGTTAATTTAACTCCTTTTCACTCCAAACAGTAACTTAATCTGCTATAAGTGAGATAAAAATTCAAGACACACAAAGAGCGAAATGGTTAAATTTTATACTTTTAATCAGCCATCCATATTCTTCTTTTTTAAATTTCTGTTCTGTTTGGGGGATTGCTTAATTGTATTCTTGCTTTTTCCTGCCATTTTGTAGTAGTTAATCCAGATTTTAGATCATATCAGATTTAGTGGCAATTTAGAACGGACGTGTCTTTGGACTGTGGGAGGAAACCGGAGCACCCGGAGAAAACCCACGCAGACATGGGGAGAAAATGCAAACTCCACACAGAAAAGACCTGGATCTTCTCCTGTGAGGCCACAATGCTACTCATTGAGCCACCATGCTGCCCGTATAAAGAACTACAAAGGTTTTGTAGCAGAACACTTGAGAGCAAGTTCTCAGGAGTTTTGCTACAAAAGCTTTGCAGAGATCTTCACTCCTGCACGTCATCCGCGTTGCAGCAAGAGCAGAACGTCCTCTTCATCCAGGAGAAAAAGCGTTTGAAGTGGTTCTTCCTCTTCTTCTTCTTGGGCTTGCTGTCGTCGGTGTCGTCCGGGTGGTTGTTGGCGTCGTCCGCAACAGTGATAGGAGCAATGTCAAAGTTGGAGTCAGACGTGGAGTCCGGTGTGTCGCTTTCACAGATGAACTCGACATCAGATGTGCCCTCCAGTGGAATTCTGTTCTGTGGAGGAGCAGGCTGAACCAGGATGAGATCTGATGGTAGTATCACCAGTCCTGTAGACGTCGGCTTGTGTGTTCCTTGTCTGCTGTTTAAGAAAAACACATGCAATTAATCACAGGTACTACAAGCAGCTTCCTACAACCTCAGCCATCCTGTATTTTCCTTATAAAAGTAATAAATAAAGTTCTCATTGACTTAAGTCCATGTCAGTGATCATAAAACCAATCACTAGCATTGATTCAGTGGAAACCCGACCCCATCTTGCCCAACTTGAGATGAAACTTACTTATCATCTACACGGGTCCTTGTGGTGGTCTCTTTGGTCGTGGTCTGAGCCTGCTTGGTGCCAGGTTCAGCGGTTTGGCTCACGCTGGGGTCGGCTACCTGTCTGTTTTCTGCAGAATTCAATGTTTCATCGCTACGAGAAAAGAGAAAATCGCGCTGTTATGTTTACAACCAGCAAACAGGATTCCCACCAGATTAAGCAAATTATGTAAATACACAAACACTTACCAGGAACTGAGTTGGGAGTTGCTGTTGAGGTAGCTCATGGTGATAAATGGGTGGTTGAGAATACCACTGGGGGTAATCCTCTCTCTGTCATCCCACGTGAGCATCGCCTTCAACAGCTCAATGCACTCCCTCCTCTCATCAGCCTCTCTGGGGTTATTTTTCTCCAGACGCATCTAGTTGAGGAAAGAATCAAAAAACAGTGGTCAAGTCATCTTCCTAAATCATGAAAAGACGATAAAAAAAGTCTTTTCAGCTGCTACAGTCTGCTTAATGACATACCGCCTTCATTTTGTCCAGAGAACGGAACGAGTAGCTTCTCTTGTCGGTGGTGGTCATTCCCCAGTACTCCTCAGATGTCTAAAAGAAGGTTAAAAGTATTTAAGATACACGTAATTTTCAATAAATTTTAGTGAATAACTGTAGGAAAACATTGAAAGCCATTATCTTTATTGGAGGACTGGATGTTAAAGATGAAAGTATCAAAAAAGTCAAAGAGTGGGTATGTTGACGTACCTTGAGCATCCACTGCTTGGAAGCTGTCTTTTTGAAAAACAGTTTAAATTTCCATCCAGCTTTAAGAAAGCGGTCTGGTGGTGGACCCAGGAGGTTGACTATGTATTGCAGCTGGAAACAAAACACATGACATGAAGATATTCAACCTGTTTCTTTTTGTGTAGAATCTCTGCTACTGTCGAAATAATAACTGTACTAATAACTAATAACTGGCGCCTTATATTGCAATGGTACACAGTACTTTATAGCAACCAAAAATGAAGAATGACAACAAAACGTCACACTGTAGATAATCAGACTATAAATTAACATAAAAACTTACTAGTTCATGGTCGTTTTTGCCTGGGAAAATTGGAAATCCAAATATCATGATCGCCATCACGCAGCCCAGCGACCAGATGTCAATGGCCTCAGAATACGACTGTCCCAACATAATTTCTGGAGCCCTGAATGTGGAAGAAAGGTGTTAAATAAATTCAGGAACATTGTAGTATTTTAAGAATAAAAGTCCAACTTAATAAACAGTTACAAACTAAATAATAGCATACACTCCAGCAAAATAAATATTAGAGTTTATGTAGACCTCACCTAAAGAAAGGTGTCTGATGAATCTTGATGTACTTGGCTTGAGATCTGAAAATAGCCAAACCGAAGTCGATCAGCTTCACCTTGAACGGCTGCTTTACTTGATCCACCAGCATGATGTTGGTTGTTTTCACATCACCGTGGATCACTCCGATGGTCTTTAGGGCATCAAATGCTATGGCCAGCTGCAAGTAATAATAATAGAAACATATTTATGGACCACAAAGTGCTTTAAATCATAAAAACAGGAATAATAGCAAGTAATGTATAGTAATGATATAACAAAGCTGGAAATACAATTCATAACTTTGACTAGTTTAAAACTAACAATGCATTCACTTCTGATGCCATACCTGGTGGATGACGATTCTGATATCCTGTAGATGCATGGGTGCCTGTCTCCTATAAAGGTACTTGCCCAGGCTGATGTCCAAAATCTCGAACTCCAGACACTCATTCATCCAGAACCCACCATAAAACTTGATGATGTTCTGCTGGTCCAGGTTGTAGTCCATCAACACTTTCAGTATGGCCGCCTGGAGATACACAAAAAGATTTAAATGCTTAGTCGTGGATCAATACGTCTGTGTGCTCACACTCACCAGCCCCAGGGAAACTAGTGCCTCTGTAGCCCTCCACAAATTAAAAAAAAAATCACTACAAAGTGACCTACCTCATTCCTCAGATTCCCGTAGCCTTTGGAGATCTTTAAGGCCACGGTCTCTTTAGTTAGGCTGTCCACACATTGTAAAACTACTCCAAAGCTGCCCTGTCCCAGAACTTTCTGGATCTTATATTTTGGTGGGAGGGGGTACTTGTCTGTAAGCCTGGAGTCAGAGGAAGACACTGAAGAAGATGTAGTCCACATGTTGGAAGTATTTTCTCACAGGATGCTGAGATTAAAATGGGGACAAATAAGAAAAAGAACATGTTAACTTAATTCCCTTCAAAGAGATGATCATCTTCATATCATCAGAAACGTTAACTTCACTTTGACAAATTATGAAACAACAGCTGAAGAGTTCCACCCTGTATTCTCTCTGAACTTTGACTCGAATAAAATGTAGAATGAGGACTTTTAATGACTGACTAAACTCATCTTAATATTGTATATTTCCCTTCTCTGGTTGTAAGTGAGGGAATATCTGGAGCTCAAAAATGTTTCTACATCAAAAAGAATGACAGAGGGTTATCTCAAGGAAACTGAATCGAACGCAACTGGATTTTTGGTTTTGTCTGTGAAGACGTTTCACCTCTCATCCAAGAGGCTNAGCCTCTTGGATGAGAGGTGAAACGTCTTCACAGACAAAACCAAAAATCCAGTTGCGTTCGATTCAGTTTCCTTGAGATAACTATGACCTGGATGAATGAGAATATTCACAGGCTTAATGACAGAGGGACTTACCTGTTATTCACAGTTAGGTTGTAAAAGTTTGCTTCTTTAGATTTGCTGATTATTTCGTAGACTCAGAGCTTGATGCAGCACTTGTTGTCTGTTCAGTTAAAGTCAGTAAAATGACCGGAGTTCACCGAGGACTTCATATGTGACATCAGTTCTAGAACATTTCTATGATCACGAACGATTCTGAAGTTTTTATTTAAAAAGTGAATTCTGCGGAATCACCTCACAACTACATTCCTTCAAATAAAGAACCATGAATTTAACTCAAAGTGGGTGGGCTGGGCTGAATTGGGTTAGTATAACATGCAGAAACACTTGTATGGTCCTTGAGATGTGGCTAATGTGACCAAGGGTTGTATATAATGATGTAATTCACTAGAGTATCCATTAAAGTGTCTCTTGATACTCAGTTACTGATCATAAACATCATCAGTTCCCGATTTCCTGAAAACACTGAACTCTCTCTCTGTGACACTGCTCTGCTGGTCATCTGCTAGATGAAACCACATTTTGTAGGAAAAGGAAGACATCATTTTTTAAATTTATTATCTTTATTGAATATTTTTCCAGTTTAAAATGCCTGACAAAAGGGCACTGCTAGGGCAAGGGGGCAAGAACTCAAACCACAGAGGGGTTTCTTCTGTTCTGTGTATGTATCGATACTGGACTCACCTCAAAGGGGTCAGGGGGCACCTATAAGCCAGAGCNGATTTTGATGGCTACATACATGATACAATTCTAAAGGTCTTTTCAGACCAATTCGTGCAAATAAATCGCATGTCAATTTAAAAATTCGAACCCATCTATCTCTATGAGCCTATCCACACCGAACACTTTGTTATTTCACGGTGCAGATTTTTTTTCCTGCAGCTGGTCAGATTTCTGTGAATGTCGGATGCCATTTTGAGAATAGAATACAGCAAGAAAACAACATCTTGTTTTGATAAACAAAGTTTTATTTAGCCTCATTATGCAGAAAATAGAAATATCTCAAATTTGTAATTAAGTACAGTACTTGAGTAAATGTAACTAAGTTGAGAAATGCCATGAAGTTAGCTAATGCTAGCTAGTTTAGCTAACATTACATATCAGGAAGGTGGCTTCAATTTGTCCGCAACGTTATTTGCATTGCAGTGATCTGTAAGGCAGCGGCTGCTGTGCCGTTACTGGCACTTTATTTGCACTCAGGCTGCAGGAAATCCAACTTGACTCGTGACAAACTCTTGCATACCATGGACAATTGTTATTGCGTTATTCACTTTAGCCTGAGCAAATAAAAAGCCACACTGTGGCTTCCAAACAGGACATGAGTAACAATTCCTGTTAGCCGCAGTCGCAGTCATTCTCTCCTCACTCACTCGGCACCCCCCTCTTTTTCGGACTCTTCAGATCTAGGCTACACGATTCGATGAGGCGACGAGTTTGCAGGTATGTTACCTGTCGTCGTTGTGAAAGGTATACTATAAATCCTGACCATATAGGATAAGCGATAGCATTACATCAATTATTTCTGTTGTACATACATATGGTCTGGTGCCTGGTGATGATACTCTCCGCTTTGCTTTCTCTTCTGTAATAATGGGTGTATCCAATATTTTTTCTTCTTTTGAGTAGCTACTGCTGCTGCTTGAAGAGTCCATTACAACAATGAATCGATTATTGTGTGGCCGTGTGAAACTTTAATTTTCTGTGGAATGCATGGGAGGCAAACATTCGTGTCGGTCTTGGTGTGAAAGGTTTGAACGCGAAAATTAATCAACAAATATTAAGCATTTTTGTTCGTTTTTTTCGTTTTGTCCCTGGTGTGTACAGTATTGTAAAGGCCTTAACTCTTCTGTTGCTGGCAGATTTGATTAGCTGTAGCTACCTAGCTAACTGATGTTAACCTCATGAATTAGATGAAAACTCATCTCTAGCAGATTTTACTGTTTTCAGCTAATTATTATGAAACTGAAAAACCCGCAAAGGGTGTTCAATATAAATTTGATGTCTATACATTATATAATTAGCTATATTATTATGTATATTATAACTTTAATGTTATATAATTGTAACATTACCACTGTGTAATCATAAAAAAACTAAAGGCTAAAGTTATAGGTCTGAAGCAAAAAGTCACCACTCTAGTGAACCATATGAGAAACATGGAAATAAAGGAGCAGCATTTCTTGTATTGCAGGTTAGAAGTTAACCCTGGTTCAGTATTACAGCTCTAGTATTACAGTACATCGGTACAAAAAGAAAAAAAAATACTTTAATATCAGACTTATTTCTCTCGAACATAACTGAATAGCTAAACTTTTATCTAAATAAGAGAAGAGAATGAAATTCTCGGGATTCCCATCAGAATATGTGGATATGCAAATCAGTCAGTTAACAAATTATTAATTTATCACTTGTTGGAGCTGCTGTTGAGGTAGCTCTTGGTAATGAATGGTTGAGAATGTCTTCCGGGGTGATCCTCCCTCCTCTCATCAGCCTCTGTCATGTTATCTTTCTCCAGATTCATCTGGTTTAGGAAACAATCAAATAGTGGTCAAGTCGTTTTCACTTCATCCAGAATGGAACATGTAGAACCTGTTGTCAGTGGTCTAATTATGAACGTATTTCTCAATAACTTTAACAGATTGTACTGTAGTAACTGTACAAAAAAACTTTTATCTTAATTAGAGAAGGAAGGTTAAAGATGAATTAACTATTGGGAAAGTCAAAGAATGGTTAATGTTATTGAAATTTGAGCATCCACTGATTGGAATCTGTTTTCTTGAAACAAACTTGATTTCCGCCCAGCATTAATGAGATGGTCCGGTGGCAGAGCCGGGAGGTCGATGATGAATCGCAGCTGGAGACCAAAACACATCATTACATTTGTCACAAAGCTTTGCTATGGCCAAAAGCATAACAGTAAACTTTAACAGTATAGTGGCTTTCATAGCAATTGTTCAAAGTGCTTTACTGCCAAAAATGAAGAATGACATACAGTAGATAATCAGACTTCAAACATAAAAACCAAAAATAAAATACACTTTATAAAGATATGCTTTACAAAGACATTTGGAAATGCCCAGTTTCCAATCAAATGTGGTCCTTGGTACTACTAAATTTATGTGCTACCAGCTTGAAGTTATGCTGCAGTTATGCATTGCAAGTCAGAAGTCAATAGTTCCGAGTGGGTATTCCCGACTTCCGATCTAAATGCGTCCCAGTGCAGTGCGGGGAAACATGGACGCCCACAGCAAACTGATGTTTGTATGCCAAGTCTCTGAACTGTTTGATGGAGAGCCATGTACATGCAGGGACCCAACACTACAGCAGCTGATTTAACAGATTAGCTCACTTTAAAAGAGACAAGAGGAGTAGGCTAGTACTGCATGTTCGCAAAGACGTCTATCAGCACAAACGCTACATACAGTACATATAGTAAAGATTTGCTGAAAAGGTAATTCTGTTCATGTTCACTGTGTGTGCCGCCATGTTGCTGTGACTGAAATCATTATCATATCAGATTTAATGGCAATTTAGAGTCAAACGGGCATGTCTTTGGACTGTGGGAGGAAATCCACTCAGACATGGGGAGAACATGCAAACTCCACACAGAAAAGACTTGGATCGTCTGCTGGGAAGCCACAACACTCAATGAGCCACCATGCTGTCCATAAGGAGAACTACAATGATTTTCTAGCAGAACACTTGAGAGCAAGTTCTGAGGAGTTTTGCTACAAAACCTTTGCAGAGATCTTTACTACTGTATGTTGTCCACGTCACAGCAAGAGCAGACCTTGCCCTTCATCCAGGAGAAGAAGCGTTTGAAGTGGTTCTTCTTCTTGTCTGAAAATCAAAGGATATTAAATACCTCAACCATCCTCAGAGTAAGCAACAATGTGGAATATCTCAACAATTTAGAGACACTCTGCTGGTTGCCTGGCTGCTACTGCTGCTGCTTCGTACAGAGTTATTTCTCTCTAGTCTTTGAGCTAAGCTAAGCAAACCGGCTGCTGGCTTTAGCCTTATATTTTAAATAGGGAGTGGTATCAATCTATGCACCTAACTCTGCACCAGAAAGCGAATAAGCTTATTTCCCAAAATGTCAAACTATTCTTGTAACACACAGTTCCTAGTTACAGATCATGGTGGAATCAAGTTTGTGTCAAAACAGCATTTTGAATAAAAGATTGCAGAATGGGTTGAATTTAATGGTTGAGTGCAAGTTATGACTTACAGTGACTCTTGAGGTATTAAAGGATTCAGCTTCAAATGAATTAAATCATCTTGAGGTTTTCTCTGCTTACTTACTAGCTTTAGGAATCTTGTGGTTAGTTTGATAGATTGCGAGAGCGTCTGATTCATGACTCATGACTCCATTATTCATTTCATCATTGACCTGAATAAGTAATTTTCTAAGATTTGTTTTTGTCTTAAAGGTACATGAATCAATATTTCATATTAATAGTCCAAGTTTAATTTGACACTTCTCAGCAAAAAAAAGGCGCTTATAAACACTGTGCTACTGTACATTCCCAGCACCAGACAGCACACAGACAACGTTAGCGAATAGCTGGTAGACATAGTGGAGCATTTAGCTGTTTAAGAGGAAGATATTTCCCCCAGGAGTTGGTGGAGACGAAAACAGGGCTAAAAGAGAGTAAATGGTGGTCCAAAAAACTCCCAATGAATGCTAATGTTGCTCCGTGTCTGCTGGTATGTAAATAAGCAATTGTTTGACATATCAATGTTATACAATGACAATATGTCAGCTTTGTGTTTACAGCTTGTTGTGCTGGTCCCATTTGCCCCCCATAAAATCAATTAATACTTCTATAAATATCTTATTTCTACTTTTTTGAAGTAAACCAAAATGCTGTATAATTAAGTGCTAGCTACAGGTGGTTTAACTAGCTAATTGTGTGGCATAATGAGGGACTTCAAGCATGTTTTATGCCCTGAAAGAGTCCACGACTCAAGCACCAGCTGCTTAGAAAAAAAGCTTGAGAAAGAGAATTATGTCTGCACACACCTGCAGACAGCTGGACAGCCCAGAGCGTGACAGCTTTTTAGGCATGACTTTAACTAAACTGCATTATGAGATTCATGGGGCATATCACATTGAGAGAAAGGTTTAGTGTACCGTGACTGAAAACTTATATGAATCTGGTCAAAATGAGGAAGATGAAGATATTTCAGATGAGTCTGTACAGTTTGAGGATTTGTGTGTGATGCTTGACCAGTAGAGTGAGGACCATCTGCACTGCCCACCAAATCTTGTTTCCTCCAAAGACTTAGAGAGAGAAATGTCAGAAGGAGCCACCCACAAACAAGAGCACAGAGCCCGGGCCAAGTGTTCTGCTGTGAAAATGAAATCAATCATTTCCCCCATGGGTTGGACGACTTAGTCCTCATCTCACCTCCTCTCAATCCATCCCAGAACTTCTGAAATTGGACTAAATGAACAAGCGTACCCCCAGAGTCCCCTCCTTATTAAACATGCTTGATATTTGTGACCCACCACAAATTGCTGCTGAGAGTTACATCTGTATTTCTTTAATTTATAACTACACTAAAATAAGGACTACAGTAAATGGATGTAAGTTTCACTTTCTCTTTAGTTTGGTTGTTTTGTGCTCACCAGCTGTCTCTGCTCCGTGCTCTGTCTCTCTTTCTTGCTCATTTATGAACTGAATATCAAGACTAGTTAGTGTTGTGAGAGGATTAAAATGAATCAAAACTCCCTTCCAGTATGAGTACTGTCTTGGTGTGAATAGAACAATTTACACTCACAATGGTTCCCAACAAATTATTGTTAAATGTTAAATGCATGTTCAGTTTAAGTTGGACTTCCTTCCTCTTGCTGCCCATGTTTGACCCCTTTCCTCCTTTTCCTTTTGCCCACCCTGTTCTCTCCCTCCCCCATTACCTACACAATTTTGATGTAAACTCAAGCACATAAAGTCGTACAGGACACACACTCGTATGCAACCACACACACACACACACACACACACACACACACACACACAAACAAAAACCTTAGCGGAATGTATTTGCATGTCACTGAGAGGTATCCACTGTGTGTACATGAACACAACTCTGGCCATTTATTAGCTCACACACTCATACACATAGTTTGTGGCTGATTGCTAATTGATCTGGCTCTCGTCCAGCCCTCAAAATTGAAAAGCTGACAGTCTCAGTCAATATGGCCCTCTCTCTCTCTCTCACTCTCTTTCAACACTCTCACAGACAAAGCTGGCTATTAGTGAGCGTGCATGCTTGTGTGGTTGTGTGTGTGTGTGTTAAAATGTCAAGAGTAACAGCGTTGGTCCATTTGTGTTTGTGTTTGTAGGTCTTAGGATTGGCACAAACACAGCTTTCTGTCTGTCTCAGTGGGAAATTTGACCTGGTAAGAGTTCTTTGTGTTTTTCTTTCACATGATGTAACCATTGCATCCCACTGAGAGTCTGACTTGATTCAAGAACGACCTGAACAGAAGGGAAACGGCGATAAACACAAAGAGGTGGGACAATCTGCGGGTAAACAATGTCAACTAGTAAACAATGTCAAGAGTTGTGACTGTGTTTGAGGTCTAAACTCCTTACCCTCAATACCATGAAAGTGTCCATCCATCTGTTTGTGTGTGTGAGGGAGAGAGACAGGATGCCAGCTCATTACCTAGCAGCCAAGTAAACAATGTCAAAGAGTTACGGTTGTGTTAAGCGCTGCCTAAAACTCAATTACTCTCAAGCTCTTCAGCTAAAGACGCATGAATCCTTTCTTCTGAGCTGGTCAATAAAACACTTCTCAAATCAAGCTCAAGTGTCACTAATATGCAGTAAAATAGCGCACCGCCTTTCATCTCAACTGTCCCCGAAATAAAATACTGCATGCTTTTGTTCCACAGAATGTGCGTGTTTACAGCAGAGTTGGGTTCAGTTCTGAAAGTAGAAGGTAGAAATAGTCTAATATCATACTAATAATATATCAAAAAATAATTAAGAACCAGCATCATTAGCAAACAAATTGTAGATGTAATTTACATTATTGTTATGATTGAAGAGAAACTGAAACTCCCAAGCCCACGTTTTCCAAGCTGCTTCTGCTGATTTGTATTTGCTGTTGATGAGAGATGCATAAATGACAAGTGAAGACAATAAAAACAAACTCATCATGTCACTTTTGTTAAATACATGATTTATGTGCACCGTTTGAGTTAAAAACTAAGCTTTATCATTCTGAGTGACAGTACAGTAGCTGCCGAAGGCATCAGAGTATTCCACATATCAAAGTATCCTCTACTCAAAGAGCTTCTCTCCACTTGAGGTTATCTGTAAGTGCTGGATTCTTGGCTGAACAAAAGTGTTACAGAGCCTCCACTATCTTTTAGTATCAACAAAAACAGATGATATTTCTTCTAGAGAGTGGTAGGATTATGTAAAGGAATGTGTAAATCATTGTTCAGTGTGTGTGTGTGTGTGTGTGTGTGTAAATGGTCATTGGAAATGTGTACGAGCGTTCGATATAAAGAAGAGAGCAAACACAAAATGACTGCTGGTTCAGTATTTCACCCAAAGTAAAGTAGCCATCATAGCAGTCATACTGTTGCTCCACACTCATCCCTGTGATCTCTGTGATTCATTTAAATTCAAATCTTTTCTTCTCAGTCATCTGAAGGCACGAGGAAAGGACCTGGCAGCCAGCCATGTCAGAGACAGTGCAGTGTACACATTTCATCTGCTGCATAACATCCAAAAATATAATGACCTGCACTGGCTACTGCAGGACTAAAGCAGGATTGAAGACTCCTATGATGGCTACCTTGCTCTAATGAAAAATAAATGATACTTGATGGGGTGATTTCAGTGTTCATTATGAATATTAGAAGTACTCCTGGCCAGGTGTTTGCTTGGTGGGGCAGAACATGGCTGTAGTTTGTCAGTTAAGCAGCAAACACAATCAGTTCTTCGGAGTTTCAAAGGCTTACAATCATGTACAGTTCACTGTCCACCCTGAAATAGAGGAAGGAGTGAACAGCATCGTCATGTCTGATCAGACTGGAGACCCTTAGAGGAATAGTTTAACATTTTGGGAAATATGCTTATCTGGTGTCTTGCCGAGAGTTAGATGAGAAGATCGATACCACTCTCTTATCGGTCAGTTAAATCTAAGTAGCTGATTAACTTAGCATAAACGCTCGAAACAGGGAAACAGCTAGCCTGGCTCTGTCCAAAGGTAACAAAATCTCATTTGTTTAATCCGTACATATACCAAAGTGTACAAATGTCAAGTTTATGGGGCAGTTGTGTGCTAGACTATTTCTTGGACATTGGCAGTGACAGTCTTTATGCTAAGCTAGGCTAACCAGCTTCTTCAAAAACCCAGAACAGCTACTAAATGGACCTTGTGGGGAGATTATATAGGGAGAGGAGGTGGATTTTGTCACCTTTGGACAGACTTAGGCTAGCTGTTTCTCTAAATTAGGATAAGCTAAACTAAGCTAAGCAGCTACTGGCTGTAGCTTCACAGTCATCTAGCTCTCGGCATAATCCGTGAAAATGCATATTTCCCCAAAAGATCAAACTATTGATTTAAATTATCAGGTCAAAATGTGTTTGTATTCTGAATATTACCTTATTATTGGCTTATGGTACTATTAGGGATAAATTAATCATATGCATACTTATCCTTAACATAAACTTCCATGCATATGTAATACTAGCATTTCTGTGGAAACTGAAGTTGCATGTATCAGACACACAACAGTAAATGCCACCTGGATCTCCAGTGCTGTGATTAAAATTGCCATAGCAAGATATTACACTCAGGTTTTCATATGTTGAAAATGAGTTTTGTTCTGTTTTTGAGTGCTGAACCGTACATGGAATTTAAATGTGATTTTAAAAAATCTAAATGCTTGAGTGTATTATAATTCATGTTAATTGAAGCCAATGTTTTTTTTTATATATCTGAAGACATTAGAACTGACTTACTGTCAAATCAGTCAAACACTGAACTACTTTGACCACCAGATGGTCACCGTATGCAACCTGTTAAAAGAAAACTGACATTTTGAATTTGAGTCAGTTGTCACATTGTGGGAAACTGTGCGGGCCATTGTGCCCCCCAGTTTCAATGATGAATGCTGACACCGCTAACTAGACATTTCAGGGAATGCTAACAAAGACAAATGCATAAAGTTTTTCCACAGTGTGTCAAGTGTTTGGTGAAGAAAAATGACAGAGTGAAATTCAGAATGTCCTTTCAGGGCTAATGGTGAATAAATTATATAATTGGTAAATGGAAGGCAGTTTGCCATTACATTTTGATTGAATTAAAAGTGAATTCATCTCAAACGTGCTGCACATGTCCAGTCCTTCCAATCCTGGACGTGACAGTAATGCCCAATCTGGTCCTTTAAATGCGTCCTTCTGTCTGTATCTATATCACCCTCCTGCTTCTAGTCCAGTCCATGTTTCCTTCTGTGGTTCTTCAGTCAACACTTCAGTCCATGCAGCCCTTAAAGGGAGGGTTTATCCCCCCAAAAATCTGTGCATTTCACTCAAAGCAAAACCAATCTGGATTGGTTTCTCCAGTGTTTCTTTAACTTGGAGTTGGAGACCCAAAAAAGGTCCAGATAGAGGCTACATTCACTCAGCTTGGGTCCCCAACTGAAGGAGTTTGACGTGGTGTACTGCATGCAGGCTGCAGAGAGGTGGAGAAACAAGGTGGATTTCTGTTTTCGAAGGAGATGAAATGTCCCTTTAGAGATGTCAGGCCACCAGACCCAGGCGGGCGATCTTAGCAGAGAGGAAGGAGTGGAGGATGAAGACGATCGTCTTCGGACACGAGTGGAGGTCCAGTTGCTGGAGGAGGAAGGGAAAACAACAGAATTAAAAAAGTAGAACAAGGCAAAACATGACCGGGTTAAAGAGGAGAGAATATGATTAAAAGATGTGAGAATTCATTAAATTAGAAGGGATGACAGAGAGAGTGGAGGAGGCAGGGGAGGGAATGAAAAGAAAAAGAGTTTGTAAGGCACATAAAACCATAAAAATATATTCAAAACTAACTACACAGTCAACACAGTTCCCCATGAGGCAAGGATTAGACAGTCCTAGCTGGAGCTAAGCACTGTACACACACAAACACCACATCGCTGTGAACAAAGCTCTGTTCATAGCCTGAATCAACAGCAGGCGATTTCACCGGCACTATGACTCACATCCTGTTCCTTAGGCCTATAGGGAGATTTAACCTATAAATTCACACTTAGACTACTGTTTAGTTGGTCAAATTTAACACGGAGGAAGTTTTAGAGGCTACCTCATGTCCAGCAAACCCAGTGCAATGAAATATGAGTAGACCTGCACATCATTACTGGTCCACAAAAACCTTGTGTATCCAAAAAGTCAGATTTTCAGGGGTTGGGAGAAATGAAGTGAGTTTTGTAGCAGTGCTAGTGGCGTAGCTTTAGGAGTCGCAATGTCAGTCGGTCTGTCTGTTGGTCCACCACTTTGGTCCAGACTGAAATATTTTGATTATTGGATGGACTGTCATTTGGTAAAGATACCCATGGTGGCCAAAGGATAAATCCTAATGACTTTGGTGATCCCCTGACTTTTCCTCTAACGCCACCAGCAAGTTGACATTTGTGGTTCAGCAAATAGTTGTCAAGTGAAATGTCTCGACAGCTACTGGGTGGATTGCCATGAAATTAAGTGCCGGTATTCATGACCCCTCAGGATGAATTTGAACACCTTCTGTGATCCAATACTGTGGTTTAAGACTAAGTACCTGCAAAAACATCACATTTGCATCAGTCTCAGTTGTACTTTGTGTTAAATTAGCAAATATTAGCATGCTAACACGCTAAACTAAGATTATGAAAATAAACATTATACCTGCTCAACATCAGTATGTTAGCATTGTCACTGTGAGCATGTGAGCTTGCTGACTCAAGCATTTAGTTAGCATTCAGCACAAAGCACCACTGTGCCTGAGCACATCCTCACAGAGATGCTAGTGTTGCTTTGCTGATCAACATGTGTATATCATTTTTGTACTCCAAGCCACAATCAATGGTTTGGCTTGGTCCAAGCTGCTTAATACATTGTCTGTATGGGGGAGATAAACTGTCAATTGCTGTGACAAAATTAGACATACATAGTCCCTGCCAGCTAATGACAGTATAGTCAACACTTTGAAAAAAATCCCAGCTGATTCCACTTTCAAATGTTGAGCTAATGAGCCATCAGCCACATCCGCAAGTGCCTTGGGATTTTTATAAAGCCTTGTCTACGGCTGTGTTGGGATTCAGAAATGTTACAGACACCAAAATCTGTTCTGCTAAGGTAGCCAACAGAGGGTTTTGAATCAAAGCTCCAAAGTCTTTGCTTATTTGCCTTCAGCATAATCTGAGCAGTCAAACATGAGTGTATCTGACAGAAGTTTTATACAGAGCTGTATGTGGACTGTTGTACAGACAGTTTGAGGCGTGGATATAAAACTTCTCAGTTTCCAATTTCTGAAGCCCAGAGAGTGAATATTTTAGTTAACTATTACTTTATTTTCCAGCATACAGTAAATCACAGTGCTATGGCTTTATTAATGATGAAACATCAATATTGTTTTTCTGGGTAAAAACAGTTTGTAGAAGTGCCAAGGGAAGGTAATAAAGAGCTGCTAGACTCATCCTCCTGACACCAACATTGATATTCATATCAGTATTGTCAAATAAGATCCAAGAGGCTAAAAACTCAAAGTTTTAAAACAGAAGCGACAAACATATTGGGTAGTGAGACTTTGCACTTGTACTGTTTTCAGGTTTAAACATCAACTGCTCATGACTACTTTGAACCAACACGAGCCACCTGGACCTCCATACAGTGAGCTGTTCAGTGCTGTAAACAGATTAAAACTCTTACAGTAAGTGACAGGCTATTTCTAAAGAAAACTCCATTCTCTAACACCCCTACTTGGAAAAGACCTTTGTACGTGTGAAGTTCATTTTATTTCAGGAGTTATTTTGTGATGAAGTGCTGTAATTGATTTTCTGTTGTACCACTTTCACTCTGCCTGTCTCTGGTACACTCGTGCTCCCGTTTGTGTTTTGCTTCATTTCCCAGAAGGCCTTCTGAAACCCCCTGAGAGTGGGAATGAACTTGTTCTATTTACTGTGAGTTGTACATGGCCGCGGCAAAGTAAGCTTGATATTGAATTGTTTTTTTTTTCATCAGTATGAATTGAAAAGCCAAAACTAAGAAGCACAGTTATTGTTTTGAAAAACATTTTAACTCAGCTTGAACTTGAAATGGGAAGTGATTGAGTGAAATTGTTTGGATTGTGTTAAATATTATATGTAATATACGTTTCTCAAATGTGGAGAACATGAAGAGTCACGCCACATGCAGTCGGGCTGGCACTTTTTCATTCAAAATTTGAAGCATGAATGTGGGAAAAAATTAAATATTCAATCTGTAATGATATGTTCGAATTCAAAATTTACAGACTGTGAGTGCAGACGGCCATGCCCTGTACTCCAGCAGGGGTTGTTTCTAAAATGCACGGCCCATCTGACCCACTGCACCCCTGCTGTCAGTAAATTAGCCTGTTGTCCTCTTCTCTAACACAAAGTGGAGGAAACTGATCAAAACACGTCTATTTTACAATGTAGTTTAGGTTAAAGCTACTTGGGTTGAGTTCAAATTAATTCAAACAAATTATGTGTTTGTTTGAACGAATTTTTGTGCCATATTTGTCTATTGAAGCTACTATTGGGGAAAAGAATGGCCTCTTCTATGATGGTTTTCTACCTGTGTGCTTTTTAAACATTGGTGAGTCTAGAAAGTACAATTCACACTCACTTCTATTAAACTAAGTTGTATCTGAGCCAAAAATATCTCAACACATCATCTCTGTTTGACTGTTTATACACAGAACAAGAATGAAAATCACTTCCAGTTGTTTTTAACAGTGTTAAAATGCTCTGAGGTGGATTTTTCAGAGGACCGTGAACACAGATGATAACTGAGCTCTTTGTTACATTTCATATGTCAAAACATAACACTTTAAAAAAGAAAACACTCACAATCTCTCCCTCCTTCCCGCCAAAGTCAAGAAAAAGCATTCGAACTCCGTCATCTGAAGACATCTTTAGTTTTTCGTAGGGGTAGGAGAGGAGCACCCGGGGTCTGGTAGGTGTGTGAGCTCCTCTCTCCTCCCCATTCTCACCGTCTCCCAGTCTGGGGTCAGCCAGCACAGAGAAGCCCTGTTCGTAGTGAATTACCAGCCGGCACTCCTGACCCCGGTATAGACAACCTGGAAGATAAATAAAAAGAATATTTTAAGTTTTGATTGTTCGCTAACAAGATGCTCACGAACAAATCATCTTGTTTTTCGCTTTCCCTGAATTAATAGTGTGTGGATGACAGAAATCAGAGTTTAAGTGCAAGTCAGGATTTGAATCATTATCCTGGTACGTGTGTTATAGAACAAGTAATTACAATGAGAGGTTAAAGTTAGACTCTAAATCACAGATGTTTGTGTAGGTAGCAGTACTTTTAATGCATATTTTGGAATGTATTTCATCCATGTCCTTAGAAAACCCTCTCCTCTCCTTACTTTGAGGGAAAATAATACATTTGCTATTGTCTAATGACTTAAGTGCCAAGTGTTGGCTTGTATTGGAGGGGTAGGGCCATTCAGTATGATTAATGTATTATGTTACAAGGTTGGATGTTTGTACAAAGGGCTTTAATTTTCTATGTTATAAATACAGAAAAGATGAATGACATTGATACATGGCGATTTCTTTTATGGCTAATTCAAGTAACACAAGTGATCATGGGGTTAGAAAAGATCCAAAATCACATATGAAACAATCAAACTTATGTCCAACACCTGTTCCCCTGTTCTGCATTACATGAGATTCTTCTGCTTCTCGCACATGTAAAACTTCTTAGTTTTTAATTACAATTTGACAACAGATTTTTCTAAAACAGTAAAGTAATATGATACATTTCCAGTCAATAAATACAGTTTTAAGTATTAAATAATATTGAATGTTTATTTACGATGGTTTGATAATAGAAAACATAGACAATTACTGTTATCGACTATTGTGATCACATTCTTGGCTACATTTCTTCGCTCTCACACTCCAGAAGGCACTTACTCTCTCAGTTGCCAGTTTATTAGGTACACTGAGCTAAAACTAATGATACACTAATGATATTTCAATAAATCTTTTCATTCATGAAGGCTATAATGTTCACTGTTAAGACTGTTTTAGAGAGGTGTTGTTCAACTGGTAAGTCATTTTGCAGGCTGTTTTTTTTTGATGCTGTAGAAATGTACTGCATTTTAATATTTCTAATGTTTTATCCACCCCATTTATATGTAAATAGACTAAATATTAGAGACGTATTATTATATTAGACAAGTATTCAGATCGTTTACTTAAGTAAAAGTACTAATGCCACACTGTGAAAATACTCCACTACAAGTAAAAGCCCTGCATTAAAACCTTACTTAAGTAAAAGTATGTAAATACTATCAGCTAAAATTTGGTTAGTTTTTTATAATTTATTAAAGTATCAAAAGTAAAATTAATCACTACGCAGTAAAATGTTCCCTGTCAATGTTTTACTATTATATATGACGTTTCTGGATTAATATTACTGCTGCATTAATGTGTATGTTGCATTTTACTGCTGTAGATGTTTAAGGTTGAGCTCATTTTAACTACTTTATATACTGTTGGGTAGTTTAATCTTCAGCAATGCATCATGGTCTATAAGATCATCATATGTTTGTAGCGTCGCTGTCCTGCGAGGACCACGAATCTCTGACAAAAGATCATATCAGCAACTTTTCATGAGAAAAACAGCCTGTTTTCAGCTTTGTGATGATGCATTTTCCAGCTGATCAAAGAGGGGCTTTAAATAGTTTGTTTATCTTAAGAAGTAGGAGAATTTTCTCAACCCATAAAGGCACATTTAATCCTTCAGTTTATCAGGAAAATTTAAAATCACCAAATTTGGAGATATGTGGTTTTCACTGGACAGGAAGGGCATGAAAAATTGTAATCTAAAGCTGTCAGACAAATGTAGTGGAGTATTTGCCCCTGAGGTGTAGTGGAGTAGAAGTATTAAGTAGCATAAAATGGAAATACTCAAGTGAAGTACAAGTATCTCGAATTTCTACTTCCAGGTGAGCCTAATAAACTGGCAGCTGAGTAGAGATTTATGCTCTCCTTATTAAAAAATATTTGTGACAACTGATTTCCTGTTAATACGTTAGTTATCTATCAAAGCGAGTCTGACTCTGTTCTGACTCATGTGTCCTATGTCTATTACAGTGACAGAGTACTCTCCTCATGTGGAGACGGACCCGCTGAAGGTATAGTGTAATTCATCTGTTCTACAACTCATCGCTTTCTTTCCCACTCTCTCTCTCCTCTTTCTTCACAGCGTGTGTCTGGCTGAGTGTACTATCTTTATCTACTCTCCCAATTTACGCATCACTTTCCTCCGCTTTAATGACAAACCTGTCTCGTCTCCACACAGTGTGATGTAGCTGCGTTTAGTCTTATTTTTCAGTGCTTTGACAGCAGAGTTCCCCCCCCGGCCCCCCGGCAGACCTGAAAACTTCATTTACACCATAAGCTCCTCTCTCTTGACAACACCTGATCTATCGAGCGGCGTGTTTGTGTGACAAAGACACAGTGAGCGAGAAGAGAGTTGTTATCTTTCCATTGTTTACTGACAGCCTGAGCAGGATGTGTGTGTGTATGGCATGTACAGGGTGGAGAGTGTGTGTCTGCATGTGTGTACATATGACAGTGAGAGTGTTTGTAGTGCCTCTATGCTGCTGAGGAAAAGGAGTGTATTTTCTGTCTTACAGATATGTGAAAGGGACATGGAGATGCATATATGAGTGTGTGTCTTCTCTCTCTGTGGGTTACAGAATACCTACGCATGTGTGTTTACATATATGTATGATTGTGTGTGTGTGTGTGCGTCGCTCTCAGTGGCCTGCTTCAGTCTCTTTTGTCCGACTGTCAACAGGCCGATTCTCTGACTGCTTAACCGCGTTGTCAGTCACCGTGCTAATCACCCTATACACACCTAAATCCCTTCCTCGCTTGGCTCTTTATCTAAAGGCGATTATGAAACCATGGTTGGCAAATGTGTACACAGTAATACGCACACACCAGACGATGGTCAAAAGCAATTCGCAAATAACTCCTGTGAGTTTAATTTAACCTGCACAGAGTAGCAGATGGATGGGTTGTACTGCACAACAATGTAATCAAGCCATAGAAATGCATGTTAAAATGATTTTCTTTTAGGAAAAGCACTCTGAAATAACTTGTTCACAATAACAATTACTGCCAATTAGCAGCAGTTGTTAGCTGTAAAAGAGGTACGGTAATTAGCACTTTAATATGGGAGTTTACAAAGCAACATGAGACAACCAGCATGGAGTCGGAGCCCAAATTGCAGGTGCGCAGAGAAAATAAAACTGCAGATTTATTCATTATGTCAAGTCTCAAAAACTGCCAACCAGCTGACTAGTAACATCCAATCATATTCATTCAGGTGTACAGTACAGACGTTATAACCTGACACTTTTCACTATCAATCTGCTGATACTTCATGCAAACGCAGCTGGCTGTCGCAGTTCACCTTGTAGTTCTTACGAGGTGTTTATGGTCGTTCCAAAGAGCTACGCTCCTCCCACAAAGAGCGGAGTCTTTTCCACCAAATCTCACCGTATAACTGTTTTCTATAAAAAAGTCAATCTCTTGAAATGTCCCTGACTGAACTTTCTTCACACAGATAAACTGCTTTGAAAGAGAGGAGCCTCTCCCACGAGCTGGACTGTAATAGGAATATCATGGATTGACAAATACTATTAATCATCTTGCAGCCTGCTATAATCCATTACTGTAGCAGTGTTTGCAATGCTGATTTAGTATTCTTGAAGGTTTAGGTCCTTTTTCTTTTTGATGAAGTACTTTATTTTGTTCAACCCCTGATTATGTGTGTGAAAACTTTCTCAGGAGTTGACTTGTAACAGAATTACTGTATTGTTTTGTATTGTATTAATAATCTACTGTAATATACAGCATTCTACATATTTTTTTAGATAGCGATACCACAGAAGCAATGTTGGCTTTAAACCACATTTTTCAGGTGAGGTGTTGGGACCAGTACGTTATCTACCACAGGAAATGTTAGTGTGGGTTGTAGAGGAGCAGAGCAGTATATTACAGTAATTTCTCCTCTCCTTATCAACTGTGAAACACACTAAAACAACAGAGGCGTGTTGATTACAACTTCAGGAAGTAATGTTGATAAGAAGAATGCTATGAATCAAATAGAACAATGAAGCGCACGCACACCGTCAGATATACAGTGTAATATCGCTGCAACCCTGAAGACATCCCATTCATGGTGAAAAATGAGTCTCATAACGTGTAATGTTATTCTAATGATGTATAAACAATCTAGTAAGACAAACAAACGTCTCCCTAATGACAGTTGTAAATGGGGCAAAGAGTGCGGGGTCTTTGTCGTGCTCGGGAGTGAAAATTAGACTTGAAACTCTACTCTTCTACCTGAGAGCCTTGATCTGTGGAGTGAGCAGGGTTTCCCACCAGAATACACATACTCACTCACACACACACACACACACACATAGAGAAAGGGGCTTTTCAGGCTGCAACAAAAGCCCTTCTCTCTGCCTGATGGTGAGTGGGAAAGACAGAAGGAGGAAAGGAGGGGCAGGGAGCGATAACACTGAGAGACAGAGAGAGGAACTGAATGAATGAGGGATGGAGAGAGACAGTGAGAGAGGAGGGAGACACTAACTCTGTTACCATCACGACAAGTGGAAACACTAAAAGGTTATTAAGGGACAGGAACTCTGCTTTCGCTGTCATTTGTTTCAAATTTGCAAATGACATGAACAGCAGGTAAAGCACTTGATATTTTGAAACCGCATCACACTGCGCTAAGCTTCAAATGTCACAGCAGGTTACTAGGTTAATTTTCCACCACCACTGAGGTAAAATTGCTTTTTTAAGTCATTAAGCTGTTTACCTGTTCATTAAGGAGACCCGGTTGACCTCCAAGACAATTTAGAAAGTTTTACAGCTGTCACCTCTAACAACAACATTAACGAGAAGGCTGTGGGTGTGCAGGGAGAAGTGGGATTACAGACTTTGAGCAGATAAATCTGAAGCTGGTCATAAAATAATGTTTTGTATCTGTGGTTCAAAGTTTATTCTTGACCTTGGTCACAGCAGTTGAGAATGTCAACATAAGGTTCATTTGGTAGCTGTTGCGGGGCATTCTAGCAGCCGGTTAATATCGCTTATCATAAAAACTTTCACTGCACGCACAACTCCTGTAAAACCACGACCGATTTTTGGTTTTTACACGTTAGTTTTTGTACAGATTTAACAAGAGAGACATAGTATGCTTGTTAGTGAGCTTTAGAGGTGCGAGAAGGCAGATTTTGTTACCTTTGGACAGCGCCAGGCTAGCTGTTTTCCCCTGGAAAGTTAAGATATGGTAACTAAGCTAAGGTAACCGACAGCTGCCGATAGCTTCATATTTAGCGTACAGACATGAGAGTGGTCTCCATCTTCTCATCTAACTCTCTGCAAGGAGGCAAATGAAAGTACATTTCCCAAAATCCCTCACTATTTCTTTAAAGTGCTCAAGAAAATTAGAAACATGAACATCTGCAATACCACGACAACTGGGAAAACTCCATCTGCTGATGAAGATCATATGATACGATAAAAAGCTCCAGGACAGCTTCTAGATGGACCTTCTAATGAGATTGTTTTCTCAACCAATGTTTTGAATATTTTAACAGAGAGCAGACAGGCGGCTGACATAAGCAGGGTTTAAATCTGTGACTACATGACATGCCTTCTGCTGCTAATTGCTCAAAATACCAATATAACCTCTGAAAAGTTTAAGTCACCTTGGACATACTAATAACAGAAATGACAGCAGGCCAAGCGCCTGTGAAATTTGATTTCAGAGCCGAACAAATTACTTTCCCCTTTAAAATCCCTCTAAGAATGGCCCGCTGCCCGCTGAGTGATTGAGAGTTGATCTATCTTCAGAGCAAATCTTTATCACGAGCCTTGACAGTGAATAAACCATCACAATGATTTATCAGAATGTAACACAGATGAAAAGCTGACAAGGTCAGCGCGACTCCTCAGGTGGCAACTGCTGAAAAATGAGTGAATGCACTTTGTATGCATTATCACACTCCTTCTTGGGAAAGTGTAAATTACTTTTCTACTTCTATAACAAGATACCGAGGGCTTGGTGCTAACATCAATCTGTTTCAGAAAAGTTATGGCATCCATTACAGACAGAAATTCAATTGTGGGCAATAAATATTCCAAACCTCATTTTTGAATATCTAATTTTTCTCATTCTTTTTTTTTAACTGTGTCTCTGACCTGTATCCTGAATCTGTATTACAGTACAAAATTAAAGCTCCTATAACAAATATTTATAGTCATGGTCGCGGCATTGCTCTGTGGATGGTGATGTTGGTCTATTGGTTGCCGTGAACTTTTGTACAGATGTTCACGGTCCCCAAAAGATGAATCCTTAACATTTTGGTGATCCCCTTGCTTCTGGCACCAACATGAGGTTGACTTATGATTTTGAGCCAAATGTCTCAACAACTATCGGATAGATTGCTATTAAATTTGTTACAGACATCCATGTCTTTATCAGGATGAATATTTTGCTTCATGACTATACCAGCAAAACTAAGACATTCCCATCAGCCTTTGCTGTACTTTCTGTTTAGTGCTAATTTAGCAAATGCTAGCATTTTAACACGCTAAATGGTGAACACGGTAAACATATATACCTTCTGAACATTAGCATGTTAGCATTGTCATGTGTCATGTTGGCATGCTGGTGTTAGCATTTAGCTCAAAGCGCCGCTGTGCTGAAGTACAGCCTCACAGAGCTGCTAGCATGGCTGTGGACTCTGTGTATTGTTATATTAACAATGGATCAAATGACGATGCGTATATGAACAGGTTGACTTGTAGTGGCCTCCGAGAGTCTACAGAGCTCTGTGGATCATTTCAGCATCTTTCAGCTTATTGTTTTTATGTCCCACAACTTTATTTTGGTTCTCATCAGCGTTGTTTTCTGATGCAGCAGGTGGCTGTTTCAGTCAAAAAGGCTCTAAAAACTCACTACCTGCCCAGAACCAAACGACAGACAGCAAAATATAGTGCAAGTTAGCGTGACTCTTTAGTGGAAGATATTTTCGGCAGGCATTGGTAGTGAGAAAAACAGAGCTGCCCTTTTGGGGCGACAGCATCTCTGGAACCTGAGGGTGGTTCAAGTCCAGCACAGACCACAGTATGGAGTGTGGACCGGTAGCTGGAGAGGTGCTAGTTGACTTCCTGGGCACTGTCGAGGTGCCCTTGAGCAAACCCCTACTGTAACTGCTCGAGGGGCGCCACTACATTGCTGCCCCATCACTCTAATATCTTTCCCCAAATTGCATGTATATGGGTCCTGTGTGTGCATGTTTGTATTTCGGGCCTATGTGTGTTTGTGTAAATTGTAAAAATTGGAGTGAAAAAACGTAATATTCCCCCAGGGGATTAATAAAGTAATTCTTCTTCTTTCTCCTCTAAAAGGAGAATAAATATTAGACTTCTATTACATTCTTTGAATGGCCAGAAACACAACTCAACAAATTAATGCTAATGTTGCTCCATATTTGCTGGATGTATAAAGAAGAAACTGTTTGCCAACAAGTTCAGCATATCAACTTAAAAGGTGATATAGTAAATCAGTGTTGTGTTAACAACTTTATCTGTTGATTTCACTGCCACACATACAGCAGGTCGATACTGAGCAGCTCATTTCAGTCTAGACAACGTTTTGTCATGGGATTAAATAAGATGTCCTTTTAACATTCATATTTCCTTGCTAACTACCATGACATACAAAATCAGATTTTTATCAAACACCCTGGAGTGTTAAATTGCTCTGCAGACGTGAATGAGGCCTTGCTATGCTAATCACAGCATAACATTTATACTTGGATCAGTGGGTGCGGACACGATTTAGGAGAGTTTTAACAAGTTTCCTGGCAATAAATGATGCGGAAACAACGCTGACAACGAGGATGTAGTGTTGAGGTCATGTATCATTTGCTGCTGGATACTCGCTGTTTCATATATATGAGTGGAGTTTGAAGTGAAACTTAATTTGGCACAGTGTTATCATAGATGGAGAGAGGAGGGGGACCCAGGGGAGACGTGCAGTTCCCAGGACATTTTGTGCCTGGAGAGAGGGGGAGGCAAAGAGGGAGAA
>NTHP01000288.1:253307-286768 GCA_003416845.1 Oplegnathus fasciatus | reverse complement strand
GGGGTATTCTGTTGGAATTCCCTGGACGTCCAATACCCAATGCCAAACAGCACGCACACACACACACATACACACACACGCTAGAATAGCATTCCTTTCTATAAATAGCAAGTGCTTTGTCCACATCTTCCATATGGCTGTCAAGTTGTATCACAAACCCTCTTCTATCTCAGTGCATGAGTGGACGTGGGGGTCTGTATGTGTGTATGTACACATTTTACTTCATGCACTGGATTTAGACTTTATTTTAGGCTTGCAAGACCCTGGGCAATACTTGCCCTTACAGCCTCTTAAATCTCTCTGGATATGTTTTGCTGCAGCACGCCTGAACACGTCTGAGGAAGCATCACAGAATCCAGCACAGTGACCTGTGGTGCTCACTCCACTCCATCCACAGATACATGTTTGTGTGTGTTCCTGTCTCTGTTTATAGTGTCTTTATCCATTTTAAAAGGTACTTTGAGCTACTAAATCTGATTGTTTATGTGTTCTGTATCAGTACTCACTCGTAGTGACTTCTTTGATCATCTCAGCTGAGGTGTGACATCCGTTGACTATGCGTCTGGTCCACAGGGACAGATCCTTGGTGGTCTCAGCCCGGAACAGGTGAGTCTCGATGCCGAGTCGCGTGCCAGTCCGGGTGGCAAAGAACAGTTCCGTGCCAGAGTGAGGCGACCCCCGGTCAGGACCAGAGTGGACAAGACTGGATTAACACATACACACATAAACTGTCATATAACATAAGGAAGGAAGAAGACATTTTTGTCATTATAACAAAGAAAATATCTTATAATGACAAAGCACCTAGCTGTAAAAAAGGACATTTCTTGTTATGGAGAAACTTTTTAATGGTAACGCTTTCTTGTTGTGAGGATATACTAAAACATAATTTTTTTGCCTCACTGGAGTTTTGATACCAAACAGTTCATCTTGAGCAAAGTTTCACAAAAACTGGTGGTAAAAACTGTTAACAAGGAGCAGACATGTTGTTTACTGAGCCAACAGAGGCAAAAAAGTCATATCAAAAGCTTTTCATATTAAGCAACAAGATTAAATCCCAAATCACGACCCATTTGCCACCTGCAGTGCATATACCCTTCACGATTTTTTTGAGTGTCTGAATTGTTAAATTTATGCACTTTATAGTGCCCTACAAAACTATAAAAGGTAGAGGTTGGCATGGTAATGTGCTCACAGTGACAGTGCTGGTGTTTAGCAGCTAATGTTAACAATATTCAGCATTGAAGTTTAGCATGTTAATATGCGTTGCAACATTCAAATTAGCACTCAAAGTAGCTTGCCATGGTATTCTAGGAATATACATTTTTTTTACAGATATAAAATTTAGTCCTGGTTTTAAAATCCAAATCCTATCACTGACAACACAATAGCTTCCATAAAATATTTTAAATATTTTATGGTGCAGATATACCGTGTGTGTGTTTGTGATCTGTAGACATGGCGATGGACCTACCGTGTTGCTAAAAGTGGATAAGTGTGAGAAGGGCTCTGCCAGGCCTCCTTGCCTCGTGGTAGACTGTCATACAGCAGCAGGTCTTTCTCTGTCACTACCACCAGGACCGGCTTCCAGCACTGCTTCTCACTCTCTGTCTGCAGCACAAACAGATGAACAATGAGACAGCGAAGGTTGTATCCATCTATCCATTTTCTATACCCACTCATCCTGAGCAGGGCCTGAGGGGGAGCTACTGTGTTCAAGTGCACAAATCAACAAAACAAAGCCTGAAATAAGGACTTTAAATTGATTACTGAGTCTGACCAACAGCACAGAAAAGTATTAGGTATTTATTTTTATAACATTATAACAGATCTTCATGGAGCTGTAAAAGTTTAAAGTTAGTTGATAAAGTAACTGGACAACTGATAATTAAGATTCTAATCTATTTCTGTGAAACAAATAAGTAATTAATCAATCCTACAGGTTGCTAATGTTGAATTGGAATCAAGCACGACCTCGATTCATTTGACGCTGCAGGATTTGATGTACCTATACCCTCTTATATTTGTCACAAATACTGAAATCCACCTCGGGCTTTTCGATAAAAACAAGTATTTCATCAGTGATATCAATGGTTGTGTGCCAGTGAGCTGCTTTATGGGACTAATGTTGTGTCAGAGAGAGGGATGGTGTGTGTGTTTAATATGTAAAAGGCTCGGTGTGTACTCAGCAGTGGGTGTAGACCAGTCCTCACCTCGACTTAATCTCAACTTAATCCGAGGCTTGGTACGCAAACATTTTTCTCTCTCACTTACAGTGTTTCCTAACTCTTTCCATCTGTCTCTTTGTCATATTTCACTCCAAAATGCTACAAAAATCTAAAGAAGCTCTAATTTGGGCTATTACAAAACTGTGGGGAGTGGGGCATTTGCTGCAAATAAAAGGTAGTTGGTGTGCAAGTGCAGGTACGCTTTCTATGCATTTGCTTTGCTGTGCCTCCTCGCCCAACCATCCCTCCTAATGAGCAAACCCCTCGCTTTCCCTTCAGAACACACTCAGTTAAATCTCTTAACTCGGAGCACACACACACACACACAGCCCGGTATTTCATTTTACAATGCTCCATAACTATTCTCATTATGAGAGCTTATCTGCAGCCCAGCCATGGAATCCTAAGCTGCTCTTTGAAGTCCTGCCTCAGCCAATCATATCGTGGGGTTTAGAGGGTCAAGGGTCAGCTTTTTAACATAATGACAATATGTTGCTAAGTAACAGTACTGTACTGCATTTGAAGGATCAAACATTGGCACATTCATGAGGACTAAATTAGACAGGTATGGATGTGTGTGGGTGTGTGTGTGGATATGTTTGCACAGGTGTGTGTGTCTGTGCATGAAAGAGAGAGTGGAGCTTTACCTGTATGTGTGTGTGTGTGTGTGTGTGTGTGCGCGCGTGTATGTGCTCGTATGAATTTCAAAGATGTGTATGCAGGTGTGTGTACAGAAGATATGCACAACACAAAGATATGCATGCAAACACAGGTATCTGTGCACACACATTTGTAATACTATACCCTGATTGCCGTTCTGCATCCCTGAGCTCACAGCATTAACCTTAACAATCACAACTACATGCCAAACCCCAAGTCTTGTCCTGAACTTCAATTAAGTTTTATTATGTACAAACGTGGAGGAACAATTGTCCGACTGTCTCTCCCCTCTCTTTCACGTATGTCACGTGTTCTGAACAGCTTTCCAGTGTGGTTGTTCAGAACACGTGACACAATTACCCAACACTTTTGCCTTCAGATGCGACACGTCGTACGAAATAGTTTGTTTCAAGCATGCCGTGGCCTTTACACAATAACTAATACGTATTTCAAGAGAACGTTAAGAGGAGCCCACCGAGCCACTGAATTAAAAAAGCAATGTAAATGAAATTCATCAATTAATAAATAAAAGGCCAATCGTAAGTGATGCACCTAAAAACAAGATGGGAAAATGTTAATAACAATTGTAACAAGAAATTTGAAACAAAACCTTAAAAATGATACACATATCTACAAAAAAGGAAACATCACACATCTTTCATATGTTTCACAGCTGTGGACACACACAGAAAAGATATAAAACCAAGTCCTAATCTTTAAACAGCCCTTTGAAGATGAGAGCATCAACTAAAATGTCCTCATTTTCCAAAAATGTCCACATTTTTACGCTGTAAAACTCAAATTGGTTCTCACCTCAAAGGTAGAACAAGAGCACACACGTGCACATATACACCTACACACCACAGTCACAAAATGGTAATAAGAGAGAAGGTACCCCATTACAAATGTGAGAAGTCTAGCGTGGGTATCACTCACACACACACACACACACACACACACACACACACAAGATTGCACAGTTGGGTATTATAAAGCATTTTACACTCCCCATCTCTCTCGCACGCACATACACACACATACACTTCTACCTTCCCTGCCAGCCATCCCAGGTGTCGTATCTCTTTGCTGCCAGCAACCCCCGTCCTGGCTGTGTTCTGGATGACCTCTGCCAACGCCCGCTGTGGGAGGATGACAGTTTTTAGGAGAGATGATTATTCAGGGCACATTAGATGCAAAGCAGCTCTGAGGAGCTGAATCATGGCCACAGTGTGTGATCGCTGAAATGTCTAACACTAATGGTGACATTGATGAGAATTACCTGTAAGATCAATGAAATCAAAGACAGACCTGTGCCAGTGTGGATGTGACAGAGTGCATGGCAGAGAACCAGGACAGGGCAGATGGTTGGTCTGGGCACCGCAGCACCACGGTGTGCCTGGCGTCAGGGGAGTGCAGCTCCAGTTGTCTGGAGGAGGAGATAAGAAAAGTTAACAGCTTTAACCTCTCTGTTATCATTGGAGGGGTTCTAAAACTTTTATAGTTCACAACCCTGGATGAATAAATTACTTTTTGAATATTGAAATTCTATTACTAGCGTTATCGGGCAGACCCAATTTGACTCAATTTAATCTCAACTCATAGTTTTAGAAACCAAATGTTATCCATTTAGGCTTCAGCTTTAACAGATGCTCATTTGTCTCATCCACTTTAAAATGGGCACCCGGTCAGAACAATGAAATGAAGTGCATTGAAATTTCAGTTTATTCAAGTCAATTCAAAACACAAAACAGGCATTGCTCATGCATCCTCTGTGGGCCATATGACACAAGGTTGTCGCCCACTAAATTTCCATAACTAATCTCCTTATGTCATATGGGAGTATTTCTGGCCTCGAGAGAAATGCATCTGTAGGATGCTTCTCCATCTCACTGAACAGCTCTTTGATTGTGTGCTCAGTGAATATGAATTTTAAAAAGGTACGTGTTGCAGCCTTTATAGTGCATAAAGCCGGGCGCTGTTGCTTCATATTGTAGCATCAATACAGCTTGTGTTCATCTCTGTGTTGTAAAACCAGCACTTAAAGTACTCTGAACAGGTTCAAGTTCAAGTTCTTTATTGTCATATGCGCAACAATTAAAGTGAAGCAGTCACTGGCATTGAAATTCTTAAATCTCAGGCTCCCTCCAACAATGCTCAAACAATATGTATAAAAAGAAAATCACGCAAGTAAAAAAGAGATGTTGTACAGTGAATGAAATGTGGTAAAAGCACAGTCAGTAAAATGCGCTGCAGGATGCACCAAGGGCAATTTTCTGGGAGTACAGGTTCAGTTTCAACACACATCATGAATGGAAACGCATTCTTGATCCGGTTTGTTTACCACCAACTCTGAAACAATCTAGCACCTCTGTTAAGAACACTCCACACTGTCCAGGTGCTCCCAGTGGTTTAAAATAGAAACTACTCCAAAACCAGGGTGGTTTCAACTCTGCAAACATGCTTTCTCTGCAGCTTTCTTTATTCACACAGTACACACTGGGGACCTGGAAAAACCCCAGTGAATGTGATGAATCTGCTCTTCCATCAAAGCCTCGGAGGAAGGAGAGACCGTCTAGATCTGCTCCAGGTGTTTCTCTGGGTTAAAAATACAACTGCTGCCTGTAAAAGGCAAGTTGATTAAGGACAGGCCAGGAGAGAGTGGAGGGGGAGGAGGAGGAGAGACTCCGGGGCCAGATGTGCGTTTGGCAGAGGAGGTTCTTTAAGGATGCTGTGTGTTTTAGCAACAACTTGACTCCCATGAGTTATACTAGACATAGAGGAAACATTATCTGCCATTCTCTGGGGCTAAATTACCCATCTCTTGCATGCATGACACAGTGCACTTACATGGGGAATCAGTGGGAGAACAGCACATGGACTGGATGAGCGGTAGATGGACTTGTCTCTCACTTGATCAAAGGCTTGTTGTTCTCACAGGATTATCATTATATACTGTATATATCAAACATGTATTCAAGCTTGGTAGGTCCGTTCCAGCATACAGATGTGATTCATGAAGTAATTTTATTCTAAATATTAATTGATGAACTCTGTATGCACACAACAGATAAATAAATAAATAACGCACGTGACAATACTGATGAAATACTGATGTTTTTGATACAACAAAACAAAATATAAGCCTTTTGGAATTAAGCTATTAAATGTGTGTCACAGATGACCTTAGAGAATAAGTAAACATGGTTAGATTTCACAATTTAATTGTTTGTTTTGGCCCACACTGCTCCTGCCTAACTCCAGATGATGACTCAATATGGAATGATTGTTGCTGCACAAATGGAGACACATTCAACCAGAGCTGTTTTTTGGGACGAGTCCAAGACGAGTCTCGAGCCTTGGCAAAGCACATCTCAAGTCCTTCACTTGAGCCTCTGAATGCTAACTTTTAAAATGACATGACATTTAAACATTTTTTGCCGGTCCTTTCAATGCATAGTCCTAATAATTTGCATATTTAAGTTGTGTGGCCATGTGAGGTCTGCCTGTAACTGTATTATGAATTAATTTACTGGATTTTTTTACCAGGTCAAAACTAGACACTTGATGTGTCATATTTTTTGCTTTCAAGTCCCAATTAGAGTCTGAAGTGGAGTTAAAGGTTTTCTCATGATTTTAAAATTATTTCCCGGGAATATATTACTCATTTCCTGGGATTTTTGGGATTCATAATATTATGCACAGTGGCAGAGAAGGATATCCGTTACATTTTGGCCTGTTATTTTAGTGTTTTTTAGGAATGGTTGCATTGTTCTTGGACATTTAGCTGTAACGTTAGAGTGATCTTCTTCACTCAGTGCTCCATGAATGCTGCTCTCCAATCGGCCCTACTGCTCTGATTCCGAATGGAGGTCTGTATATTTGATTAAGCCACTTGTTACATAGTCTGTTGCACAGTCTGGATAGTTTACCTTTACAGATTTTGCACACCCCTTCTTTCACTCTCAACCTAATAAATAGCTGTAAACTGCCATTTCAGTAATCGGTTATGGTGTGAAGAAGGTGCCTGTGTTTCGATACACCCATCGTCTTCAGTACAGACACACAAGCACACATGCCAAAAATCTATGAATTCGGCAGGTATTTTTTCCACAAGAAACATGACCAGATTTTGGCGAAATTTCCCAGGAAATACTGACTGTCATTTTTGTGACTTAAGTCTAACTCGAGTCCATGTCTCTTGTTTTAAGTCTACATCACGCCATCAACCATGATTTCCACACTAAAGTGTGTGTAAATGTTGGGCCACAGAGTGTCCTCTCTTGGCACGCAAAGATACTAAAGTAAGAGGTTGTATCATTCCAGTTATAAGGCCAATTTCATTGCACTACTGTGGGTTATTATGTATGTGGCCATATGCTGGCCTTGATGAGAGAAAAAGTCTTTTTACATCCTTTCAAAAACTCAAGGTCAAACTGAGCTACTGTCATACTGTGAGGAACCATGCTGGTTCTGCCAGGAGTCGTCACCTCCTTATACACAGCCATACATGTTTTCTGTGGAAGTCTCACACATTCACACTGAAGGTTTTTTAAGTGTGTTGCATCAGTAATGACACAGATTAATAGTGAAAGAAAAAAGAAATTTCATCCATATTATGCTGATTCCTTTTCTCCTCTAGTCCATTTGCATCTCTCTTCTCCTTTTCTTTATCTTTGCTCATCTCCGCCTCTCTTGCGCTTTCTCAATTTCTTTCCTTTCCTTTTTCCTCATTCCTTTTTCTCTTATCCCGTCTCTCCACACCTTCTCATAACATTTTTAATCCACACTCTAAATGATAAGACTGTAATCCTATCATTCTTTAATTTAACCGGTCACCAATGTCACAGAAAGTTAGACTTTATGTCCTTAAACAATGTGTACCTTGCAGTAAGGTGAGGGAAATGTCTTCAGAGTGTTACATAGTTAAAATAAAGATAAATCTTCTCTTCTGCCTCCTCCGCTCCCTCACTTCTCTTTCCTCGTCTTTTATCATCTCTTCTCATCGCTGTACGTGCCACGCCTTTCCTCACATCTCCCTCTCCTGTCTGTCCTCTCAGGCTTACACAGTTTAAACAACATCTGCTGAAATGAAGAGAGAAACCCTCTGAGGGATGCAACATTGCACTGAGTCTAGTAAAAGAAAAAGATAAGCCAGATTTCCCTGTTACTTAACATAAAGCCTCTTAAACCATTTCAGCTCTGAACCCAAAATAAGAAAAACAGAGAGGGGGTTTCATCCTTTCCTGCAATCTTTAACTAATGCACATTATCTAGGAACACCATTATACTAAGAGGGATCCAACATTCCAGTTTAAATGTGGGTTTCATGGATTAAACATAGGCCACATTTCAACTTGGGTGTCCTCCCACTGAAACATTTACTAAATATTTACTCTGAGTCAAAGGGGAATTTGTCCTGCCTGTGAGGAAAAGGAAGGAACTACATAAAAAAAACATGCTGGTCAAGGTGAATTTGGACGAGGGCTTTATCTGTGCATGTGAATCTGCCCTCCAACTTTATCAAACCACAAAACACTGTTATCTGTGTAAAGCAAAACCTCACCTTGTCACTAGATGAGATACTGACCCCAGTTCCTTGTATAACTGGCTGACCAATAAAGTCAAAGTTATGGCCAACAAAGTGAATGTTCAACCCTGTTCTGCTCTTAAAAAGGTTTAATACTTCAACCAAGATTTGTGAACGTGTAGCTGAAAGTTTCACCTAACAGCTTCAGGGCATTTTGAAATGTATGATTGAATTTCATTTCAGATTTTTTAAGGAAAAAATCAGTTTAACACATGTTCCTTTTTTCAGGAAGATCTTGTTGACCTTGGTTACACAGATTCATATCTAGGAACAACTGGCCACAGCATTACATCCAGCTATGTCCGGGGCAGCAACTTTGTGTGGAAATGTGCATTGCCTGACCTTGAAACTCTGTCTTCAAGCTTGTCAAAAGAGAAGAAATAGCCTACTTTGGCATTTTGAGAACTACACTCACTTGCCCTCTTTCTGAGAGTTAAATAAGGACGATGCCACTCTTATGTCTCTGCAGAGGGCTGTTAGGCTGTTAGCTTAGCTTAGCATAAAGATTGGAAAAACAGCTAGCCTAGCTCTGTTCAAATGTAGATTAAAGAAATACACCTACCAGCACCCCTAAAGTTCACTAACTGACATGATGAATCGTTTTTGTTTCATCTCTGCACACACACAAAAGTATAATAACGACAATTTGCTTTCTTGTTGTCACAATGTACCTCACTGGCCAGGCAACCAGCGAAGACACCACACAGAAGTGTTGGGTGGACGGATAAACTGCTGTTTTTTTCAGCTCGTAACTCGCTCTAAAACCACAAATTTTTGTTTTTACATTTCTGTTAGTGTCCAGATTAAACAAATAAGACACAACATGTTAATTAGTGAGCTTTAGAGGTGCTTTTTTAATATTTTGGACTGAGCCAGGCTAGCTGTTTCCCCTTGCATCCAGTCTTTATGCTAAGCTAGGCTAATCGCCTCCCAGCTCTAGCTCCACACTTACAGACATGAGAGTGGTTTTCCTATTTCCTGTAAAATTCCTTTAAGACCTTCATTATTTCAGCTGATATAATGCGAACAGTACGTAGTGCATATCACTGAATTAGTTTGTGTTTCATAATATCACCACACAGCAAACCTGGGGTTATGTACAGTATTACTAGAGCAGAGGAATACAGTACACAATCTGCAAAGAGGGGGAGGAACCTGGGGAGGTTAATGGGGTCCCTGCAGTTCATTTTTGCCCCCCAACAGGTAATTCTTTAAAGAAAATGGCAAATGGACACAATCACAGTTAATAACTAGACATATTCCCAAAAAGGAAAAGTGACAACTACATTTCCCTTTGTCAAAAATAATGTACTTTTTTTTCAATCTTTGCGTCTTTAAAAATAAAAGTTTTATCATACAGGAGAGCCAGCCAACAGAGAACCATCTGTTCTGTCCATTGATGATGTTCTTACTTTTCATTTTGTTTACAAGTGTTTGTTCGTTGTGATTGTGTGTGATTGTGTGTGTGAGTGTGTGTGTGTGTGTGTTAGCGTTTACATTTTACAGTTTGAGCATTGAGCTGTCTAACAACGTATATTCAGATGGAGGAACTTTGAAGTCACTGCTCACTGTTACGACTTGACTTTGATGTTGCCTCCATCGTCTGAAGCTTTGAAGTTTAGTGAGGTTCAACTATCTCACGCTTCTAAAATCATACATATGCAGAGGGGGACACACATGGATGGAGGGCCAGAATGATAGAGAGACACCGAGAACTCGCAGTGAGAGAAAAAAAGAAATAAATCAAGAGAGAGACAACAATGGGGAGAGGATGGATATAGAAGGAGAGGATTGATTCAGACATGGAGAGACAAATAACAGAAAGCTGGGAACACAAAGAGAGGGAGATCATGAAAGAAAAGAAAGCGAGAAGATAAAAGGGGCAGAAAAACACAAACAAGTAAGAAAGGGTAAAAAACATGAGACAGGAGAGAGCGATGACAAAAAAACCCCCAGACAAGCGGGAAGGGAAACAACGTGAGAGAGAAGCAGAGGGAGAGACATCTGGGACAGAAAGCACACATTCACAATCTGTGACACCAAAAAAGTTGAAACAGTAAATCGCTTTTTGCCCCCCATACTGTTTGATTGGGCCATTGTCATATTACCAACCAATTAACTTGACAACACCTCCTAACAGACCACCCCCCGCTGACTGAGAGTTATCTGTGTGCTACTTCAAACGTCTGTCTTTAAGAAAAACTGGAAACCGCCTAAAAAAAAGTCTGAAAAAAACACTACTGGGTAATCCCTTCAGGATAGCAGAAAAAAGGCTGCAGACAGGGGAAGACTTTTCTATTCTCTCTCTGTCACACTGCTGAGTTGAGGATCAGTGAAGAATTGGTTAACCTTTGGTTAATTAAGGTAACCGTCTTTTGGTTGTTTCACAGTTGAACTTTAGAACATTTGCCAGTGACACTAATATTGAAGCAAAGCGTCTGAGCTAGTTTAGGCAACTCAAGTTCGCCACCACACTCACGTGACTTCTCACTGCTGCATATATCTAACACACCCTTTTCATAATGGAGGTGCGCTTAAAGTCAAACTGAAATTTGAATTCTTACTTTTGTGTGTAAGGCAATATGAACCATAATGATAACGCAGATGTTGTGCATAATTTTCCATTTTTTAAAAGAGGATAATACATTCGCACATATTTGTGCAAACGGTGTTTAGGCTTTAAACTGTCAACTTCCATGATGCACTACTGATTGAGGCACGTCATAGCCCTGTAGCCTACGAACATCGATAACAGATGTTATATTTTCCCCTTTTGTTATCAAGCCCACATGGCATTGGCTAAGAACCGTTAGCAATTTAAGTCGCCTGTCCGTATACAGCATTTAACATTTGAGAGTATCCCATCAGACTGTTAAGTTTGTATTCCAGTTGAAAAGTGGAGGCTAGTTAGCCTACCTTGCTAACGTTACCTTTCGTTCATGTCATTTCACCACCTACTGAGTCACTGGCAGCTCCTGCACACTCAGTGCTGTGTTCGTCCCACATTATATAAAAAGAGGAGGTCTAATTTTCACTAGCTACGTCTTTCTTTCATGGGTCCAGTTGTGGTGAAATTTCTTCTTATTGGTAATTAAAATTACAGTACACCAGTGAGAACAAACACCAAATACATAGGATTTCTGATTTCTTAGCAAAAATGTATTGTAATTTTAGTTCGACTTTAAAAGATAAGGCCAGCAATATTCTATATTTATTCCTATTGTCCTTAAATCCCATGAAAACACCCAAACCAACAACCTGTTAGTCCGTCTTTCGAAGTACTTTCGACCTTCCCAACCCTGTCTGTGGCACTCAGCCCAGCCCCAAGCCCATTTGTTCCTACTAAAAATCATTAAAAACATCTTTACAAATGTGAGTTAATCAATGAACAAGTCATTAGTCTGTGAATTAAAAGCAATAAGCACAAGAGGAGCAGGCAGATAATATTTAAGAGAGACTGAAAAAGATGGCAGGCCTTGTGCTCAAGAATGGGGATACAGGCATTTTTATGTGTGTGTGTGTGTGTGTGTGTGTGTGTGTGTGTGTGTGTGTGCATGTGTCACCTACCTGTTCTCAGGGTCTGGTATGGTCATGGCTCTGGTTACATAACACATCCTGAGTGGTATGCACCTCCTGTCGCCCTGCAGAGACAGGAAGGGCTGGGTAGGAGAGCTCGGAGGGTCAGATGAGGAGAAGGAGGTGATGGGAGGGCTGCCGAGACGGGGGGACTCAGGAGGGGGGGTTTCCCAGCCGATCTCTGACACAGGGGAGCCCTTTTTGACGTACGGTGTGGCCTCGCGCATGTACTTCACTGGGCAGAAAAGGAGATTTCCAGTATACGGTAAGACATGGTGAAGAAAGTCAAAAAGAGATTTAAATGTTCTAGTGACACTTTCGGTCAGGGTGGGGTTTACTTTGAACACATAAATTGGCAAAACATACAGGTATAAAGCTTCCCATAGTTATAGGTATATGAAATCTTTCACTCAGTAGATTCCTGCAGCAGTTTTTGGTGCAATATTTGGGTGAGCTGCTCATTTCATAGTGTTCATAAAAACTGCAAATCACTTCTTTACACTAAACAGTATGCTGTAAACATTGTTTGATTAAATGCTTAATGAATGCATTCACTTTTTTTTTCAAACAAGGGAACTGTATGCTTAATTATGTATTCATACTTACACTTAAAATATCACATTCATAGAATTTAAACTGCATCAAGGCCAACGGCGCTGAACACTGATGTCTCTTAGCAATATCATTGTTTTAACATCATTTAACGCAGAGGCCAATTAAAACGTGAGGAGAATCTACTGTATGTTTAACCTTGTAGCCCGGCATATTTTGATATGAAACCCATATTAGGAGCATTTCATAGGCAATAAACAAATTGTTTAAAAATGCTCACTCTTTTGAAGGTAGTTTGTCTCCGTAACACGTCAGAGGAAGGATGTGGGGGTACCACAGATGTTTACATACACAGCAGAAATAGAAACCATTTAATTGTGGTACAGCTGTGGCATTTGGTAAGTATTACAGACTGTCATGGGGCAGCATGTCTCTCTGTACATTAATGATGCTGGAACTCAAAAGGCCCACAAAGGTGTGTAGAAACTTATCAGTATGACATTTTTGTCTTTAGTAAGAAAAGTTATGACTATGAGTATGTTATAACAATATATATATATATATATACTTTAAAGTAGGCCTAAGTCAGTAATCTCTGCTGTCAATTTCAAATGATAACAGCAAATGTCAAAATGCCGATTCAGGTGGGCCTTTCGCCTCTCCTATCAGGATAGTCGCAACTGATGCTGCCAAGTACCTGAGAAACTCCCAACTTTCCAAGCAGTAAAACAGAAAGCTTTTACTTGTAAATGTCAAACTCTGAATCACTGGAGGCTTGATAACTATTTTAAATTCCTCATGTTTTTAGGTTTGAGAAGGAGAGAAGAAAAGAGAAGACAGGACACATGTTTCGGTGAAAGACAGAAATAGAGAGGCAGAGATAAAGTGGGTACTCAGTACGCTCTCTATGTCCTGAATGTTCCCAATCCTTGGTATGCGCTGGATGTTTAATTGGCATATCCCACTGTACGAGCCGCGTATAATTGGCATATGGCTGGTGGCATTTGTAATCCAGCATGTGAACTATTCTTGGGAGAAGCACCATAGACCCCTATGAGACTCTGTAACAAGCCTAACCACCAACCTGTAGAGGAGAGATGACAGGCTGACACATAACACAGAGGAGGAGACGGGGGTGATGTGAGAGTGTCCTCAATGGACCTACAGCGACGACCTGATCCAACTGCACAGTAGAATAACCCACACAGTCGGATCAGATTAAAGGACTGAAAAACAACTGCTCTATTTGTTAAAATGCATCATAACAAGGTATGACACAAGTGAATTCAATGGACTGAAAAGATCGAATCTGCTGCAGTTGGATGATGACAACCTTGTCTGGTTTTGTTTGTAAGGAGCCCACATTCATGAGACTAAAGTGACACAAAGGAACATGAAGGATTTACATTTAGAAAGGAAAGAGCCACAAGGCTTTCAAATTTGAGACTTATGCAAGAACAAAGATGCACACTCTGTCTGTCTCATCTTCTGTGCTGCAAAGCATGATGGAGCCGCAAAGGAACACAAGGAAATACCTTAGATTATGTGTGTGTAGCAGTGATAATCCAGCATTACTGCTGGACTTTGGATCTGACAGATGCACACACACAAGCACTAGTAAGCATTTTCTACCATTTTATTCATTACCATTACCATTATTTCATTTCATGATAGTGCCAAACGGTAGCAAAATCTCAGCATGATCAGTGAACCACATTGTGCTGCTTAAAATATTGAATCTAAAGATTTGTTTAGCTTTTATTCATTATGCTTTAAGGGGTTACGCAGTAGCTACGGATCCTAGGCGTGTAGCTGCCATAGTTATGATATAGCTGCCGTACGCCTCTGTACGCTGGGCCTATGGCTGCTACGAAGATACCACGTGGGGACCACAGGAACTGTGATCGGTCACCATAGGCTGCTTGTGTTTCCTCCGACAAGTTTCTGACAGTGGAAACATGAAACAAGTTGCAAAAAGGCTCTGTAATATTCTCCTTTTTCCAGTAACACACATGTAGCAAAGCCATCTCGGCTGCAAGCCTTCTGTGATTCCTGCTCTCCATCACAATGACTGAAACGGCGTAAATAGATCGACTACAGGGAATAGTCCAAACAAGATGGACTTCCCAGCGTCACTCGCTATCACAAAGTTAATGAAACAATATAAACACATTTACGTTTGGGAATATACAGTAATTAAAACATGATACAACCGGTGTTGCGGGTTTCCTATCAACGGGAGAAATCTGACGCTGAATTATAAATCAAAACCAAAGACTCCCCAGGACTCCCATTAACCTCTTGCATCGGCAATAAATCTGGTTTTAGACTTTACAGGACTTCACTTAATAATTACTTAGAAGTGTGACAAAGAAAAACAATGGAAAGTAGCGCTGAAACAATTAATGTATTAATCACTATTTAATTTAACAATTTCTATAATTGATTAGTTGTTTTATCATTTATCAAGCAAAACTGTCAAATACTCTCTAGTTTCAGCATTTTCTGCTTTATATCACTGTAAATCTAATATCTTTGGGAAAATGATCCTAAGTTGCCATCCTAATGAGGACAAAGACGAGGGGGAAATTTTACTTTCAACACATTTATGACTTTCAAATCAATTACGCGGCCAAACAGCTCATGCTCCATGTCTATCTTCTCAAGTTTTGGGTGACAAATTTAAAGTCCACTTTCTGATATTGGCTAAATTGAAAACAAATCAGCAGCTATTAAGCAAACATAATGTTTAATGGGTGATTTGTTTTCAGTTGACATTTACTAAGGCAGTCTGGAGGAAGGAAATGTAAACTCACTGACCAGGGCCACTGTGCCCAGAAATAGAGCTGTAAGTGTTTCCAGCGGAGGAGAAAATAAATGGGGTGGAGTCCGTGTGATCATTACACTAGGAGTGCGTAAATGTGTGTGCGCTCCCTTGGGTCATGTTTCTATTCCATTACGGCACCACCACGGCCAACTCTGCACAATAACCTCAATGGCACGATAAGAACTTGGAGAGGATGTGGCTCGTTCTGCATGAGCCTTCATTTGAAAGCAGCTGGTTTGCTGTTACATTAGTCAAACCAAAAGACCCCCCCTCCCATCGCCCTCTGTCTGATTTTAGTTTCCATTTTTCTGGCTCATGCTTGAGACAAAATGAGAGCACGCACATACAGACACAACTAAATCTTTCTCATTGCGACTCCCGCTCTCCACTTCATTTAGAAACAGTAGCTTGCTGTTATGTTAGTCGTGATGCAGATGTCTGAGTGGCAGTGTATCACCGAAGACCAGCTGTTCAACTCACCACTGAAAAGGCCATTCACTTCCATTAATGATATTTTAAACTGTACTCAACCCCATTCACTTGCACATTTTTCCAAATGAGGCAATTAATTTCTTCAGAAGTGTTTCAGAGCTTGTTGTGTTGACAGCGAAGTCAAGAGTCCACTGACTTCAGTTGTGTCTACCACACTTTCAATGAATACGCACGCATACACACACACACACTTGTTCAGTCGCATTCCTTAGCAGTGTGTTTCCGCAGCACCAACCCCCTTTCTCACACACACACACACACACACACACACACACACACACACACACACACACTCCGCTCTATAACATCAGGTGTAATTACTATATCTAGTCATTGTGTCGTTTTCACTTAATGGTCCTTAACTGTATTTAATGAGGTCTGAAGTTATTGGACTTTCTACCATATGCCTCAATGGGGATTTTTATTTGGTGAGAAAATGTACTGAAGGAAAAAAGAAACCTCCCCTCATTAGGCCTGTGGGAGAGAAAGTAGAGGCTTTAGAATCGGCAGGAGCTGGAAAGAGAACAGACCAGGGCAAAGAGGTAGAAAAGAGGAAAAAGGGTCCTCTGATTGCAGAATGAAGGCTTGTACTCCTTGTAGGCACTGAGCAGGTAGCTGGATACTACAGCAGCACAAAAGGCCTTTACAAATCCACCCTCAAGGCATCTTTTTGTAAGATTTGGACCAATATCTCAAAGAGTTCAAATATCGCCTTGACTTGAACAATAAACAGCAACNNAAGGCGAAGGTCCTTTATATAGAAGGATTCAAGGATTTGAAATGTGCGTCAGAAGAATTACTCATTGACACTAAACTTTGAACTTGATGTCAAACAGTTACTAACTCTCTGCAAGCTTGTGACTTTCAACAAGTAGAGAAGAGATGTGGAAGATGTGTCTATGTAAGAAAGAAGACATTGATCTGATACAGATGTTTGCTAAAATGTAATATTTTAAAAGAGTTTGAAGACACTTTCTCTCTTTTTTTTGCACTTATTAACATATAACTTGAACATGCTGCTGTTGATGTTGGATTGAAGAGATAAAAGGATAAAAGTGAGCTGACACACTATTTCTGTACCTGTAGATTAAAGAAAATGAAAAGCCAGTGTCATAGGCCTTCTGTATAAAGTATTGAACATCATAATATATTGTTGAGGCCAACTCAAGCTTAAAAGGTGGAGGCTACGATTCTGGAGATTCTGCTTGTTGTCTTGTGGACAGACCTGACAAAGCATGAATTCAGACTTTTTACAAGTCGGCATTATGATGTAGTTATTTCAGCATCCTTTTGATCCGTTGATTGCAATTAGATCACAGCAAAATCTATTGCTTATTGATTTTGACACACCAATTATGAAACTGCCACTCACCGGAGACAGATGGAGAGGCGAGTATTCACAATAAACACAAACGATCCCCTGATCAAGCTCGCTGTTGTCCAAACTGTTGTCCTGTGCACAAGTTGTGTGGCCCAGTCCGAGTCACTCTGTTTGTTTCCCATTTACAGAGCCAGGGCTGTGTATGAACACTGGATTTTTTTTCAGTGCACACACAGAATGGACAGCTAGCGGACCGTGAGGAGATATTCACTGAATTCAACAAAAAGTGTATTATATTAGAATTGCAGACTACACCTTTAATAAACTAGCTAGTTATAGCTGATAAAATCTGTCATTTCAGTTAGCAAAATCAACAGTTGCTGGCTAGAAATAAGAAGCCTGCTTTTTTCCTACTCCTGTCTGAAATCAGGAACACAATGTTTAAAAATTAGAAAGAATATCTGGTGGTAAATAGGTCACTGTTATTGTAAACTGTCATCAGTCTTTACAGTCTTTAGGCTGTGTGTTACATGTTAGATTATTTCCATAAATGGCAATATAAGCAACCACACTTCATCACAGTTCGACAAAAACCACAACCACAGTAAGTGTGAACAGATGAAAGTTGACTCATCTGCAGCGACACAGATTCAACAGAAGTCAGTAAAGCTGCTTAACAGTCTAACAGCCTTCTTATTATGGTTCATGTTTGGCCACCATGTTAAATCTTTTTTAAATTCCCAATTTCAGCCTTAAAGTAAGTATTTCGCCACTGTAGTTTTATGAAGACCATCACAAGAAAATTGGGACAAAACAAACACGATGTACAAAAACACAACGATTACACCTGGAGGGGAAAGAAGTCTTTGTCTTTAGCCAACAGGAAAAACAGATGAGCTTTAGCTCACGGTCTATGCTTTTGTTTTGGCTGTATAAACATTCACAGAGGAGGGGAATGAATGATTCAATCTATTATCTTCGCCACAACAATCACTACTGCAACGCCACCGTTGTTGTTATTATCATCGCCATCATCCGCTCTGAGTCAGACTCCGCAAACAGTAGCAGAGGAGGTGATAGTTTCTCTAATGACATAAACAGTCAGCTGGTAGACACATCGACTCTCTCTCTCCCTTACACACACACACACAACCACATATATTGACATTGGTCTAGACTAAGCTGCCGATGACTGAAGTTGATGACACACATGTATATACACAAGTAGGCACATGCTCATAGACACACGCACACACACTGCTGACAGCAGCACATATACACAAACCCATCCAGATGTCAGGTGATGACAGGTATGGCTTGTTAAGGGATCAACAGGAGAGCTTACAGGACACTGACTCATTTCCTGTCTGCTGAAGCATGGCAGATGTTCTTTATTGTATTCTGTATTCAGTTCTTCATGTCTTCTGCTTTCACTTTTATTTTTTTATTTTTTGGCTTGATGCTTACAAATTATATTGTTTGATGCTGTGTGCCTGCACTGAAATACAAGAGTGTAACTACTGCCAGTTTCAACCTGAAGTTTTTTCTCCCCCGTTTCCCATCAGATTTATCCATTCTGACCAAAACTGTCTGCATTACTTCAATATAGGGTCCTGAAGTTGCAGCCATCCTGTGCTAAAGATCCCTTTTACAGGGTTCTCGTTTTACAAGTCAGCTGAAAACAAAAAGTCAGCCGCAGACGGTGATTTCAACCAACTCATAGAGCTAACACTAGCGTAATTAGCTAGCTAGCTACAAGCTACAGCTGATAAAATCTGCAAAAGTTGTAATGTCAGGCGGCGATATCGACAGTTGTCAGCTAGAAATGAGGAGCCAGCTTTTGTCTACCTCTGTCCGAAATCAAGGACGGATTGCCTCAAAAATGACAAAGTTTCTGTTCCATCAACTCTAGCGTTGCGTTTGACCTGTGTCAGCACATGGGAGGTTACTTCATATAAACTAATAAAAACTTTAAGGCTTAGATTCTCAAATACCAATATAACAGAAGGACAGAAGGTACTAACACTTTTTGCTTGGCTTTAATGCATACAAATTCCTTAAGCATGCCATTATCTACATAACAAAAATTGACTACACTACCCAGAAGGCTTTTGTCCTCGTCTGGCCACTTCCGTCAAAGGGAAAAAGCTACATAACCTACGTATGTTAACCGTCTAAAGGCTTACAGGCTACTGAACGCAGAGGTAGGTAGTATTTCTCCATTGTTATGAAATCTTTTTTCGCACCTTAAATAAGACAAATGTAAAAGTTTTATAGTACTTTGTATTCTCAACACCACCGGTTGCTAAGACAACCTGTACTACTCTGAGGTCAGTGAAAATCAATTTAGCCTCTTAGCAGAAAGCCAACCTTGGGGAAAGTTTGTTCAGGCTTCACTTCCCTCGATGAATGATCACACAGGTCCAGTTAGCAGAATACAAAAATGTTCTAAGTAAATAATCTGACCTCTCCTTGTGTGAGGCAGACATCATCTATATCTCTATCTGGCTGTAAAACACTCGGTAATCTAAATTTGGAAAAAAAATGTTATGTGTTCGACTATCCAGTTTTATCTAGAAACACAAATGAACTGAACTACATAATTCTCCAAAGGAAGTGTTCTCACCTCCAAATTGCTCTTTATGCTGAGGGGAAAATAAACTAAAGACCCCCCTGTTTGGACTGAATTTTCAATCATCATTGCATAAAATAATACAAAAATGAAAACAATAGGAGGAAAACAAAACAGTGCAACGGGGACGGATCGGGGACAGCTGTGAACATTAAGAGCAGTTATCCTTGTGTGACTGCCTCTTGCAGCCAGGACTGACACTTGTAAAGTTTCCCCCATTCCTGCACCAGGGACTTATGAAGTTGTTTACCAGTGGCAGGTAAAGGGGTCACATCTCCTGATGTTGCCATCCAGGGTGTCTCACAGGTTCTCTATGGGCCATTGATATCAGGAGAGAAGGCAGGTGAAGGCAGGATCTGTTGATTATGAATGCTGTGTCTTTTGCAGGTCTTTCCGAACTGAATCGTACAGTAACGACAAACACTTTTGGACAGTAAGCCTGTGAATATTCTCATTCATCCAGGTCATAGTTATCTCAAGGAAATTGAATCGAACGCAACTGGATTTTTGGTTTTGTCTGTGAAGACGTTTCACCTCTCATCCAAGAGGCTTCATCAGTTCGCGCTTGTTTAACCTTTTTTTCAAGACATTTTGAGTTGTCATAGTAGGAAAAGCAAAGGTGTTGATGATAAAATTAATGATGGCTGAATTCCATTTAGCTGCTTCAGCTTCAGGGTCCTGGTATTGCGCATGCTGATTCACTGCCATGGCCTACTGGGATGCTTGAATAGAACAGAGCCATCATTATTGTTAATAACACCTGTGCATTTCCTACTATGATGATGAGTCAGAATATCTGCTGTGAAATAGACCAAACGCTGCATGAAGCTTGTGACATTGTCTGTTCGGGAAGCGGATATACCCCCCCTACAATTCTAATGTCGGAGAGGGGGTCCAGACACTGTGAGACAATTCAGCAAGCATTTTGTTTGAAGCATAGTGAGGTACTTAGACAACAGCAGGACCAGGCTGTATTGACAATTTAGTAGGAAAAGTGCAGGTGTTACTGATAACATTGACGATGGCTCTGTTCTATCCAAGTGTCCCAGTAAGTCATGACAGCGTGACAATGAGTCAGCATACACAAATACCAGGACCCTGAAACTGAAGCAACTAAATATAATTCAGCCATCATAATTTTATGTGACCTACTATAATTAAAATTAATAATACGAATAATTAACGGTGACCTGATTAGGCAGTGCTCCAGGTGGACCTCGTTAGCTCAACTTGCAATCTTTAGTGTTGCAGTGCACTTTACAAGCTGTACAGAACAGGGCTTAAACTAGCAAAAATTCTGTACAAGTACAAACTTGTAGTATTCTTTTTATTCCATCAGTAATTGAAGGCATTATTCGTGCATAACCAATTCTTCACTGGACCTCCACAATGGCACTGGCTGTGGTTGCTGGGAGCTTTGTGACACAGAATAGGGAAACTCACTTTTGGCTTGTCAGACTGCACGCTGAGCCACACAACAGAGCCAGCAGAGAGTCAGCGTCTCGCTCAGGGGACACTTTAACAAAAGCGGATGCTCTCTGACATGGGGGCGTGAACCGGTCCTCTTGGCTGCAGAGCAGTTTTTGACCACTGGGTCAATCCGCTGCCCTCTCACAGCCTGCATCTGGCAGGAGCGAGTGGTCGCTGCCTTTTTTTAAGCTGAATTTGTTCTCCATCTTCCTAATGAGTTTCCAACATGGCTTGTCAGTGCTACAGTAAAATACACAGATTACAAACACGCATATGCAAGCTCTCTTGCATACACTCTCACACAAAACGCACAAAAATGCACCGTGCACTGAACACACACACACACTCCTCTCCCGTGAGACATGTACTATCTCTCCTCACAGCTGAATCAGATGTTTCCTCCTGATCTCTTTCCTCTTGTAACACAGTCTTCTTCTCTCACATCTGACAAGGTGGCTTACACTCAAGAATAAAAAAGGGAATATATCGCTCATTTTTAGGCTTTACATATCACTGCTCTCGTCTTTTTATTTGAAATGAAAGTTTTACATGCTTGGTTACGTGTTAGGCACCTTTCACGCCCCCAAAGATCCATGAAACCCATTGAAAATGCACTTTGTCACTCTGTTTCACTGCTTTCCCAAATGCAAATGATCTCTGTTAAATTGCAGTTGTGGTGAACTTCTGCCTCTCCGTTACCCTAAGTTAACCCTCGCTGTCATCTTAATATCAGCCTCTTAACCTCCCTCGTTAGCTCTCCTTCTGTTCAGTCTATTTCTATCTCTCTCCCTCTCAGCAATTTCCCCATTAAATTCACATTTCAGCTCCACCCCCTCCCATCTCCCCCTCTCTCCCTTCCCCTTCCTCCTTGCCTGCTCCATTCCCGCTCTCCTTCCTTCTTATCTCAGTAAGTTTTCAGCTGGGACCTGCTTTTTCCTCTGCAGTATAGCCCCCTGTGTCCCCCTGGGAAGGATCATCACCATGTTTGCATGAGAGTGTGTATATGAGAGGGAGAGTGTGTGTGTGTGTGCGCATGTGTGAGAGAGTGTGTGTGTGTGTGTGTGTGGGGGGGGGAGACACTTTGTTCTTACTATCATGGGTCCAAGAGTCCTCACAGGAACAGGAACAAAAAACTCAAAAGTGGGCACTCGTGTGCAACATTTTCCGGTGTGTGAATGCGTGTGTATGCGCACGTGTGTGTGTGTGTGTGTGTACGTGTGTGTGTGTTAAGGGGGTAAAATGAGTGGAGCCTGCCTGCCATCAGCCTAATTTTCATTTTCACTTTTGGCTAAAAACAACTGCAAAACACGAACTTGGTTGCACCGTTCATGTGATGGAGTTGAAAGTAAGTGTGTGTGCCTTTACATATGCGTCTATATGTGTGTGTGTGTGTGTGTGAGACGCTTGAGGAAATGTGGAGCTGGATTTGTTCGAGTGGCCTTGCTTAGAAAGAGAGCGTGAAGGGAAGAGGGACGATATGAGTTTGATCTTGCGTGATTCTCCCGTGGCACCTCTGGTTGCACGACTGTTTCCTTAGAAATCGGAATCTTTTGTGCAGCCAGTCAGTCACCTGTTTCCCACTTATGGAATAAACCTGCGGTGTCCTGATGGCAAAGTTGCACCACATACACGATTAAGTAGAGTGTCGTCCCCATTCCTGCTGTAAATTAAATAAATTTGCAGAGAAAAAAAAAGTTTCATTTCTCTTCATTTTCTTACCCTGGAAGAGACAGTATGGCTTCAACAAATAGTGACAAGGAGCTTTTAAAAATGATGCAACCCTCGCCATGTAAACGAATAAGAAAACTGATGAAATGAGATGTGTATAATATAAGCCGGTGCAATAAAAATACCATCACTTTTTCTTCCTTAGCTCTTGTTATTAACCAGTATGTCCCTTCTGTAATGGAAAATAAATCTCACCATACAGCAGAGGCTTTCATTCCCAGGCTTCCACACTGCCCTGCTGCTTCTCATTCCTTAGTCTAATCAGGGAGTGATTCGCACCCGGGACGCACAGTGATTGCAATCAACTGGCAGGTAGAATAGAAAACTGGCAGTACTTTGTGTCCTGAGGACCACTGACCCACTGGATGATATGCATAAACAGCCCAACACCAGTCTGGGAAATATGAAACTCTCAGCCCTGCAAGACATGTTTCCTTCCCTGAAGGATGAGGTTCCCATGCATGTTAAGGTCCAGAGTTCCCTTGGGGATCTTTAAGTGAGGTTATATTAGGTCTCCATAAAAATGAGGCTGAAATTCGTTTCAGAAATGTCTTCCAAAGAGGAAGATCTTGGCTAAACTGAGATCTAACACTTAGCTCTTATCTCCCCGGGTATGCTGCACAACCCTTCACTTCAAGGAAGCACAAACACTCGCATGCGGGCTTCTTAACATAAGACCTTATCTTGTTCGTAAAACGAATAGGGGCATGCATGTGTAAAAAAGTTTGTGACTCCCTGACCCATACACTCTCCGTCCCCCATTGTTTCTGTCATGCTCTCTCACACAGCCTGTCCAGCGTGCCTACCTTCCAGTGTCACCTCTTTCCCGGCCCGTTTCAGCGCCTGCACAGCCTCGTCGTGGGTCGCGTCCCGCAGGTTCATGCCGTTCACGGACAGGATGGCGTCCCCGACGTACAGAGCCTGGGTCTGGTCCGCTGCGAGCCCCTTGAAAATCTTGCTGATGAGGATGGGCATTTTGTTCTCCTTCCCCCCTTTGATGCTGATCCCGAGCCCCCCGATCTCCTGCTTGCTCACCTTGACGCACCGCTTTCTGTTGGCTATCGCCTCGGGCACTCGCTCCGGGAGGTCCGTGAACGCGGTGCGCACAGTTTGGGGACCGTTGTTGGAGTTGGTGTTATTGTTGTCAAGGTAAGATCCGTTGGTAACGCCGTTGGAGTTGACACTGTCGTTCACGTCGTCGTTAACGCTGCTCTCCTCGCAGCTTAACGTGAGCGCTTCCTCGTTCAAGTTGACCAAAACTTTGTGCCACCGCTCCCGCACCAAAACCTCCACGAATCCACTTTTTTGCACTCCGGAGGCACCTGAAACTCCCGTTGTTATTACCACCGCCATCTTTGGAGCATTTCTTTAAAATGACATGTGATTTTTGCTCTCCAGAACGCTCTCACACATTAACTTCTACTCCGTCTCCCTCGCGCTCAGGCTGGACTTTGCCCCTCTGAAGTTTTCTGCGGGACTTGTCAAGCGTCCCGACCAACCAGCCCGAGCCCTTTCGGCACAAACTGCCCTCCGCTCCGCCTGCCCGAGATCCTATCTGCTGGGTGGAGTTTGCTCCCCCCGCCGTCAGCCGATCCCATCTCCAGATCCTGCATGCACAGAATGTGTTCATCACTTCCCCACAACGTCTGAGGCGTGACAGTTGATGCAGTTAAACAACCTTAAAAACATATTCACAAAAATCAGTGTATTTACCCCTTGTACCCCTATCATGCTGATAATATTACATGACATGTTCTGTGATGTATTGATTTATATACCGACCTTAAAAGGACATTTCGTGAAATAAACTATACTTGGGTTTATTTGGGTCACGTGGAGCTGAAGAAGTGACAGAAAATTGGACATTTTCATTATGGTAGCTATTTTAAAACATGTTTTTAGATAAATAAACTAATCTAAAATATGACTAGAACTGGGTCTCCAGTCTTCAAATGTGCTGTACTTGTACCGCGTTCACGTTGCAGACGTGAGGCCGGTTACGCGCGTGCAGGAATGCGCCTGTGCCTGTTTTGATGTTTCAAAGAGAGAGAGCGTTTTGTTAGGAAGCTCTGACATGGAAAGACCCCCCTCTGAGGCTTTGCTCTCCATCTCTATTATTATTATTCCAAAAGGACGTCCTCGTGCCCTGTCAATCCTACAGGCTCGTGAGAGTTCAAATGAGTGGGCTCAGACCGCGAGGGTGCCACCAGTGTTAAAACTTTAATGACTGGAGCCGCTGGGTGCCGTCCTTCACGGGGATGATCCGGCTTCGATCCCTAAGTGACTGACGGGGCCGCAGAGAGAAGATGGAGACAGATGCCAGCATCAGTCAGCCAGCAGGTCATGATGATATTGAAAAATAACGAACCAAGCAGCTGCTGGGACTTCAATAAGTGCTTCAAGTGTAAAGAAGTTTAAGCTTTTTGGATGTAACAACTCTTAGATCTATAAACATGCATGTTCTTTTAACAGCTGTCACTGAAGCATGGCATCCTGCCTACAGTAACACACGGCTGAGGGAACCCGTGCTTCACACTGATCTATTAGCAATGTAGCTACGACACCTACTGGTGACACTTTAAATTGATGTCTGTGAGGGTGAACATTTGTCTTGGCATAGCAGTAAAACCACAGGGAAGCCCCCCCCCCTCTGGTAAATATACATATACACAAGGGATCATTTGTACCAAGTGCAATCAAAATAAACAAACTGCATTAACATATTAACATATCTTCATGCTGAGAGATTTTCATTTAGTTGCGTCAATTTTTGCAGTTATATTTCTGCATTGATGATGATTTGTGCTGTCATTTTATTCATTTTGCTGTGGATATTATCTTATTAGTGATACAAAGACACAGTTCCTGCTCTGGTGCAATAAAGATTATGCTATTCTATTAGAAACACAACAGTAACCCATCTTGTATTTTGAAATGTGAAAATTATAGGCCATTGACACAAACTGACCATCTTTATTTAACCTAACTCGGTTCCCCCAAACATTTTATTTGAATGCACAATAGTGTTTCATACACTATGTTTTGTGTAGGGATACGAAACCAAGATACGTATATATAGTGCAAAGTGCAACTATTGATTCTACTGTGTGACTGTATGACTTGGCCACAGGCTACTAATGTAAAGCAAAAATTATCAATGTATTTTCTCTTACCCTGAGCAATAGCTTCTGCTCTATAAATTGCACAGTCGGTTCATTATTATTAGTTAATTAATAATGAATTTAAATGAAAAAGTTTGAAAACAACAGCTCTAGATTTTAACTTATATTAAAGGATATATGTGAATATTACGAGAAATAAGGGCTTTGTCTATATTATGATTTAATATTATATATTTCAGTCAATGTAATTGATAAAATTATGTAATCACAGATGTATATATAGTACAGGCATGCTGTACAATAGGAGCCAAGCTTCCTCACTTGTCCGCCCTCTAAACTACATTGGATCATTACTACTGAACTGCACCGAAGAGGGATTAGCTTATTTATTTTGAGAAAGAGACTGAAACAGAAATACTAAGAATATTTTTGGCTTAATGAGGTGCAGGAGCTACAATTGATTTTTACTTTTATGTGGAAATGAGCCATCAGATGAAATGTACAGTCTTTGTTGTGGTAATGACCTTCAAAACAAACAAACAAACAGAGAATGCAGTCTTATTAAAGGTGATGGTATTTAAAGGTTGTTAATGAATCTATTTTTTAATCCTCAGTCAGTCTGACTACACACTTTTGTTTTTTCAGTGCAGCAGGGAGCAGCTGCAGAGAGATTTATGGTTTACACACAAACACACGATCACACACGAGGTTTGTATTGTTGGTCCATGAACTGGCTTTTCTGGAGTAATTAAGAGAGTGAAAAGCCGTGCTCAAGAGCACTGCAGCACTCGTGTTGCAAGAGGAGATTCAGGCTGAAAATGTGGGAATGGTTAACTTAAATGTTGTGACACGATTTACTTCTGTTCACAGAAAAAGATTCTGCAGAACTTTATCCCTCCTCCTTTATTATTTTCCCCTCAAATAACATTCTGTCCCTTTCTGATTTTCTTCCCTCTTTTTGCCTTTCCTCCATCCACTCCTCTCCACCTTCATTCATCCCCCTTATTCTAGATTTTGCTCTTTTTTTCTTTTTGTGTCCCCCCAACTCCTCATTTCCTTCTTTTCTTGCATCTTTTAGCTCCTCTTGTTCCTTCACCCTTTTACTGAAGTACACTTCTCACGTCTGTTACATTCAAGCCCTTGCCAAATGAGTTCACACAATGCTGATGAAGCCTATCACAGCCAGGTAAATCTCTCTGTATTTCACAGTATGTACGAGTTTTTAAATCTGGTGTCTGTGGTCACATTCCCGTGCTGGCGCAACGGTAGTGATGCATTTTACGGCAACCAGCAATGATTGGTTTGCCAGAGCTGAAGTGTCTGGCGCATGCATACGTCTAAAACGGTGGGTCTGCGGTGGCTCTCCGGCTCTGCAAGTCGATGATATTGGCTGAAGGGGGGAGCAACCTTAGTGACGGAGTAGGCTACAGCAACTAGGAGTATAGCGGAAAAACCTAAGATGCATCCAAGAAAAGTTTCTGATGCTCCAGATAAAAAAGAAACTCGGCGTTCAGAGGAAGGATTACAGTCAAAAAAGAGAAAGCGATCGACAGCGAGGACAAACACGGATAACCATTGGTGTAGCTTTTCCTCGTTGGAGAGCGCTGAAAGAAGAGAAGGGACTGAGGGCAGACATGGACGTCGTGTTACTGCTCTTGGCACCTAGTTTCGCCTGTCTTTTTGTTGGTCATCTGGAAGAGAAAATGCTGTATGAATCACAAAAAACCCCTTCCTCCCTTTTATTATTACTTGGAAATGTGTTGGCCACATGACCATAAGCCCAGCCCATCTGTGTAGGTGCCCCATTGACTGATATGTGTGTGGATGTATATGATTGGTTGTGTTTTATATTTTTTAAAACTTTTTTAAAACTTCTTTTCTGCCTCATACCTAGCCTATTTAAATGTTCTTTGTAATGTGTTCTTATGATGACCCTGATGAAGGCCACAAGCCGAAACACGTCAGTCTTACAATAAAGTTGTTCGAAATACTACAAGTGTCTCTGGAGTTTTGACCTCTTCAGCGTTACTGCTCTTGGACAGGTTGGTATTTGTAAATTATTTGGGGTAGGTTATGTAGCTATTACATATCCTCTGCCCAAATACTGGATTATTGTCTTGGAACTGTGGAAATTTCTCTGTATTTTAGTAACGTCATAAGCACGCGTCGATAGTGTTCGTGTAATTACTCTCACTGTAAGAAGAGGAGACAAAAGTTCTGCACTCCAGCTTTAAGTACACTAAAAACAACTTTTCTATATTTGCTACTGAGTAGACGATTAAGATTATTATTTGTTCTTTTTATTTAAAGGGGCCCTGTAGAGCTCTCTTGTAAATAAACAACCAAAATGTATTGTGTGCATCCTTGAGGTCTAATAAAGGTATTGAGTGCATATACTTGCTCATAAGGATAATTTGAAACACAGATTTTTTTTTGCATATTTGAAATTCTGCATTGTTTACAACTTTGTTGGCACATTGCTACGCTGCTTTGTGCCTTACCGCCACCAACTGTTAATCAATGGAATAGCGATAAATTGTCAAGAATGTTTATAGCATCATCTGTGTGCTTGCTTATGTGCATTTGTGTCCGTACATAATGGGGACTCACTTGGAGAAACATTGCTCCATAGCACTACTAGTGGTCAAAAACTCCACAGGGCACCTTTAATATTAAAGCCATTAGATGGCCTTAGACAACAGACATTTAACCCTATACGGCTTATTCTTTGGAGGGTTGCAGGGGGCTGGAGTCGATCCCAGCTGACATTGGGCGAGAAGCGGGGTACAACCTGGACAGTCACCCTGGCCGCCAGTCAATCACAGGGCTGACACAGAGACAGGTGTCGCAACCTAGAAATAATTATTAAATCTTATAAAGTTCATGGGTATATAATAGGCCAGGCCTTTACAGAAGACAGAAGGATATACTCATTTCTTTTTTGTACATTATTGAATTATTCTTTTTGGTTGATCCTGTTTATTTTTATCTATACTGTTGCCAAACAGAAGACAGAGTCCTGTGTAGTGTGGGGAGCGACTGTATTACGCCCAGTAACCTAGATTAGGCGAGAGAGTACATTTCTGACCCAAAATCCACAGAACCAATCACTGTCCCTATAAAAAGTCCTGCAGTTGTCCACCCACTCTACAGAAGAGATTTAAAAATAGTGAGACAAATAGGACAGCCAAACTAACAGGACAAAATAGGATATGTCAGCCTAGAAAGACAAATCCAAAGAGCTCTAAAAAGGAGATGTGATATGGTGGAAGCTGTCATTCAAGCCATAATCCCACGAACAAAACTGAGGAGTTACCTGGAAAGCAGAGTTGACTTGATATTACAAGCTCTTAGAGAGATTCTACGAACACATTATAATGAGAGCTGTACCACTCCCTTACTCATGCAGTTCAGGAACCAAAGGAAATGCCATTGAGATATTTGGTGCAAATGTCAGAGTGCGTGGAACTTGTCATTTGTGAGCGAAAAAAATGCATTTGACACTCGTAGCGGCAGATTCAAGCAGTTTTATTTATTGACTTGTTTGTGCTAGAAAAATATCCAAGAAAAAAAATATATTTGTGAGAAAATATTCTACAGATGTGCAACTCTCATTGCATGACTTCACATTTTTTGATACGGGTGTGTGAATGTGTTTTGCACCATATTCACTGCTGCAACTGTAGCAAAAAATGCGAGCGTGTGAGTTTCTTAATTTGTGATTTGTAGAAAAGGATTTGTGCACCTGCAATGAAGAATTTGAGAAGGTGTAACTGTTGTGTTGTGTTCTTGGGAGAGGAAAAAAATTCTACAAGTTTGCAACTCTTGAAGCATTTTTTTTTCTGTGACTTCAAATTCACTGATACACATGTGTGACTATTCTCTACTACAAATTTCACTGTCACAGGTGCTCAGTTGTTTTGCTCCAATAATACCTTCATAAATAATTCCCGTGTTCGCAATTTATTCACGATCAGTTGTTGGAAAGTGGCAGAAATATGACTGTATAACGGTTATGAATTATGTTCATTATTTAGGCTATTAGTTTATTTATTTAGTTTAGCTCTCCTTAAATTGACCGCTGCAGCCAACACACTCCAAAATGCACAACTTTTACTTTGAAGGCGAGCTGTGCGCAACTTTTACTTTGAAGGCAAGCTGTCTCTGTTTCCGGCTGTCGGCTTCCGTGTTCAATTTTCATTGTACAAGTTGAATAATGGAACAAGCTGACGGGTTGGCGCGCTGAATTGCATTTGCACAAGTTGGACAATGAAATTAGGCAATACACCCTAAACTGGCATTTCTCATTATACAACGTGAACAACGGCAGATGAATTATACTCCAGTTTAGGATCAATAAAGAAACAATTACAACAATATGTTAATACAAAATGGTGAGTATCAAATATAAAAAGACACATGAAGAAGAGAAGTAAATCAAAAGGCAGAGTCTGAGCTGTGAGGAGATGAACCACAGCAGTCATGTGTTGTGCTGGTTGTCTCTCAGGCTGTGACGTGCACTGACATATCTGGCTATATACTACACCCATACATATATGGGTATCCCCATATATGGGATGGGATACCCATACGTATGTGGGGGGTGTATCCCATCCTACACCCATATATGGGATGGGATACCCATACGTATGTGGGGGGTGTATCCCATCCTACACCCATATATGGGTATCCCCATATATGGGATGGGATACCCATACGTATGTCGGGGGTGTATCCCATCCTACACCCATATATGGGTATACCCATATATGGGATGGGATATGGCGCGCTGAATATCACCCCCCATATACATATGGGGACCCCATACTCATACATATATTACATGGTCTTCCTGATTCTGCTGTCAAACAGTCTTCAACAGAAGCAACGACATGCACATCTGCATGGTGAGTATTCATGTGATATTCTGTATAACAATACTCTGTGTTTATGATGGTCAGCAAGAATCCCACAGACGTGGTGATTACTGATGCTTTAGAGGATGTTGAAAATGAAATGAAAATATGAAAAATTGTGAATATCAAATAATATTATATAATAAATAATCAATTATCACTATTTTTTCAACATTTTATGTAAATTCTCAAGTGACCAAACTGTAAATTGGCACAAGATAAAAATCCTTTTGTATTGGTTGAAGAATCTGAGTGAACTGAGAAATGTTGATGGCTTTTTCTTAATTTACCTAATGGAAATGGACTAAAACTTTATAATAATAATCATCAGGGACTTTATTACTATCTTACAAGTTATGCCAGCACTGTCTATTTGTTCTTAACATATAGAGACATAACAAGTTGATCTTTTTAGTAGAACAGTCTTGGACTGTAATTTCAAATCGCCTTTGGCAGCCAATCAATAATAAATCCTTAAATAGAAATATTTAGGACTCTAGTGACACAGTCATTCTGGGAGGTAAATGTCAGGTTAGGTCAGACAAAAGTCATTATTACTGAGGAGTTACAGGTTACATTACGTTTCATTTAATGTCTGGGGTTTAGAGAATGGGACTGCAGCTGAAGTGGACTGTGCGTGTCAGCCTGGCACGCGCATGCTGGCGAACTGCACCGCCACCAAGTCCACCGAGTGAGCGCCGTGCAGAGCCGCCCACTTCACCGAGTTGTGGAGCTGCCTGTCGAGGTGACTGTGCTGTGACAACTTGTGCTCTGAGAACCAGGAAGTGGTGCAGAAGTGCTCAGCTGTCAGCAACACGGTCTGTCGGTCCAAACAGGGCTTCTACTGGAGCGGTGACTTCTGCATCAGACACTCGGAGTGCGGGACCGGACACGGTGTTCAAACGAAGGGTATTTATCTCTGGGAACTGAGTTTCTTTTTTTACTTACAGATGTTTGTCATCGTTTTACTGCCATCACGGTGTTAAATGCCGAAACATAGGCCTGTTTTAAACCTAATATAAGTTTTTCTCACTTAAGAAAATTGTATATTTAGATTCAGTATGATTTAAAATTTGTTGGACATTTTTAGAGTGCATGTGCACCCTATAGGGGCGCATCAGTGAATAAAACAATGTTTTTGTCTACATTTGTAAACATTAAAACAAACAACACAATAATACAATGAACAATACATCAATCACTCAATATATTAAAATATTTACACGAGTAGCAGCCCTGAAACAGTTGGATTTAAGGTTAAAGATTTGTTAAATAAAGAAGCTATACGGTGAACAGCAGTTTTGACCCCATTTTTAAATATCACTTGAGAAAATAAATAATCTCAGCTATGCTGTGCTGGCTCAGTGAGGCAGGTAAAGGACTCAGAGACAGGCCGAACAGTGAGGTTTACAGTGTCGATGGTTCAAAGCAGAGTTAGAGTCAGGACAGGCAAAAATAAAAGCCAACGGGGAAAGGTAGGCTAAAACGCTGGAGAATGTCATATCAGGCGAACAGGTATCAGAATCAGCGTTATTGACCAAGTATGTGTGCACATATAGGGAATTTGACTCTGGTTTTAAGTTGCTCTTAATGTACTTACACACAGTTCCAAGAATAATTTACAGGAAGACAGAAACAGACATACAGCTAAAAATAAGAACAACAAAGCTGAACAAAGAGGTTAAAAAAACAGAACTATTACAGACATACAAGTGGGTGAAAAGTAGACTAAACACGAAGTTAAACCGAAGCCAAAGAAGGCAGAGTCGTAGTAAGGTTGACCATTTACTGTCACACATCCTCATTAACATGCTGGTGAAAACTGTAAATAAAAACAATAAAAATATTCAGTGTCTTTTTTTGAACTAAACATTGTACATAGCTGTGAATGAACAGCTTCTACTGCTGTTAGCTTGTAATCTGACTGTAAATAAACTGTTTTAAATAACTTATCAAACATCAGTTTTAACAAAGTCATACTAACATGATCTTTAACATGTCTAATGTCAAATCAACTTACAGCATTACCTCTACAATGCTTCATAGTGGATGCAAGTGCATTACTTTCAGAGCATGCACCACATGTCTGTCTCAGTTTTCTGCAAACCCAGGAAGAGCTAAACAGGAAGTGACTAAACAGGAAGCAAAGTCATCACACCACACAAACGGACAAATAATATATATTTTACAAATGAGTTTGTTAAACTGCAAAGTAGTTATCAACTTCTCATTTTCAATGAAAAATAGGTACCAACAAATTATGTAAATAAGAAATTTGTGAAAGTTAAACAAATGCCTTAAGGGCAACATATACACTCAATGGCCACTTTATTAGGTACACCTGTACAAT
>NTHP01000288.1:226735-247385 GCA_003416845.1 Oplegnathus fasciatus | reverse complement strand
CCAGCGGTGACAGACAGGACAAAAACACATAACACGAGAGACACACAGGGGAACGTGGGAAACACGGGGAAGACAGAGACACTGGGGAACCCTAACGGGCCAGAGTTACGGTGGGACCGTAACACAGTGAGGGAGATGCCGCCCTACACCATCACACTGCCTCCACCAAAAGATGTTACTCTATCGGAGCAGCAATCAGCATAGCGTTCTCAGCGTCTTCTCCATACTTTGACCCTACGATCCAACTGCCGTAAGTCACTTTGGAGATGGTACTAGGGCTCACTCCAAATAATGCCGCAACNGGAACACCAGCTTGAAGTTGCCCTATCGCACAGGCCCTATCCAGATCAGTCAAACGTGGCATGCCGATTCTTGGAGCAGACACCTACTGACCACTGTAGCAGGGCCCATGCTCACAGGTGCTGCCAATCAGGCACCTGATTGTCAGCACCTGGGGGTACCAGAAGCTCAAAACAAGAGTCAATAGCAACAGCAGAATAAGCTGTTTGGCATTGGCAGAGAAGATTTGGCAAATTTTTCATGTGCGCAACCCACATACTCAGCTCTGCTGCTCATCCCACAAATGCATGTTCCTTACAAATGTGGCACCATTTAAAAAGGAAATAAACAGGCTTTCCAACGGTATAAGATTTATTGCCAAGAAGCATTGTTACAACAAAGAAATAATCTACCAAACTCAAATTTCCTTACTTTTTGTGCTATGTTTTATATGTATATATGTATATATGTATGTGTGTATGAAAGCCAATTTGTACCCTTTTTAAAAGGTCCATTTTTGTACTGGTAAAAGTACAAGACTCTCTGTAAGGTACAAACCACAAGGGTACAAATGAGTACCCGATGTCAAGGGTACAACAACTTGTCACTGGGGCAGTACCCTCTAAGGTACAGCTGTTGTACCCCTAAAGGTACAAATTTAGCACATTATTTCTGACAGTGTAACACATAACCAAAAGTAATCAGATTACATTATTGATTCATCAAGTGAAATTTGGCATCTTCTGCTGGTTTAAAATATAACTTCTAAAGTTCAACTTTAAAAGTCAAGTGATCATATTTACAATACTACTTCTTTCCACTCTAATTTGAAGGTAAAAACAGAGAAACTAAACAGCTGTTTTGCTGAGGAGAGAATATATGTGGAGTGATTCATTTAATTTCACTGGCAAAAACACTGAAATATCGCTCCTGTCAAGTTAACCCTTTAAGAGCAGAGACTTAACAAATCATTTCGCACAAGCTCACCTAACTTGACTTGTTGGTGTTGTTTTAGTTGAGTGGATCTGTAATTACACCGTGACACACAAAACGGACTAAAATGCCACCAGGAAGTAATAATTAAGGGTTCTTTATTAGCTTCATTATCAGAAATTTGACTAGGCTCAACTGTTCAGGGGTTAAAGTCATGCAGGAAGAGCAGATGGGTGGAGTCTAGGAGGAGGAGGAGCACCATTGCATCATTTGCAGAGAAATGAAACTTGTGAGACTGCACAACCACAACAACTGATAAACACAGTTCAGTTTGTCTATTTGTGCACAAAGAGAGACAGCAGAGCACCCGCATCCAAGAAGGTGAAGTTCAGTTCCCCTGTTAATGCATTTATACTTGATAATATTCTGGTATTGTAGAATATTCATAGCTGCGTTTTACATGGAATGAAGCCGCTGTTAATTGTGTTTATTTGGTGAATAATTATATGGTATGTATTAGACATTTTTATCAAACTTACTTCAGTTTGCAGCGTCATGAGAGTCACTTTATGATGTTTTTTCCACCAGAAAGTATCTAACATGAAGTCTGCTGTGGTTTTTTTTGTTGTTTTTTGTTCTTTTTGTTGTGTAAAAAGCCTCTTGGCAGTAGCTCAAAGTAAAAAAAAGCATTATCATTGATGGTTCTTAGCTTTAAAACCTCTCCTCTCCTCTAGATATGGTCACAGCCAGCGATTTCCTGTCTGAGGATCAGTTCCTGTGCTCCATCTGTCTGGAGGTTTTCACTGAGCCCGTTTCTATTCCATGTGGACACAACTTCTGCAAGGCCTGTATCGCCAGGCACTGGGAAGGCAAAGAGCAGTGCCAGTGTCCGCTGTGCAAAGAGAAGTTCAACAAAGGGCTCAAACTTTGTGTCAACACTGGATTCAGGGAGGTTGTGGAGAATTTCAAGAAACATCATGAGATAGCTGCCAATAATTCCCCAATCAAACCAGGACAGGTGCCATGTGACTGCTGCCTCGGCAACAAGTTCAAGGCATCTAAAACTTGTTTGGTATGTTTGACGTCTTACTGTGAGACACACCTCGAGCCTCATCAGAGAGTTGATGCCTTAAAGAGACACAAACTGACTAATCCTGTGCACAACCTGGAAGACAAAATATGCAAGGAACACAACAGGATTTTAGAGTTCTTCTGCAGGGATGACCTGACACGTGTTTGTGTCCTGTGTACAGAGCATAGCGCTCATGATACCGTCCCTTTGGATGAAGCGTATGTAGACAAGAGGGCTCAGATGGGGAAGAAAAAGGTGGACGTACAGGAAATTAAACACAAGCATGGCAAGAAGGGTCAGAAGACCAAGAAGAAAGGCAAAGATGAAGCAACAGAAAACTGTGTGGTGTGTAATCAAATGCAAGTTCCTCACATTTGGTGGTTTCCCCATAAAGACCAGCACCAGTTCAACACATATTACTATGTTCCTGGCTTTTCTCAAGGGAGTGCCTGCTATGTCATTCAGGTCAAAGGGCTGACTGGCTGGGATTTAGGAGTAGTCAGAGAGTCGATGCTTGGGAAGAGACTATTTACACCTGACCCCAGGAATGGAAACTGGATCATACGGTTGGAGAATAACACCAAATGCAGGGCTCTACATAAAGACCCTGTCCACCTCTTCTTGATAAGGAAACCTGAGAAGGTGTCGGTGTTTGTAGACTATGACAATGGATTGGTGTCCTTCTGTGATGCAGACAGTGGGATCCTGATCTACTCTTTTACTGGCTGCAAATTCAATGAGAGAATTTTCCTGTGCTTTAGCCCCGGTCCTGCAGAGGTTAGCTGGACACAGAGGCTACGGAACAATGTTCAGAAGATGAAAACAGGGTCACAACTTTTAGATAACTTACTCTGCTTCATTTTTATCCTTTTCCTGCTTTCGATTTTCGACTTTTCACGAGGGCAGAGTTGAAACCAATTTTGATGAAATCTGAATCCAGTGAAATCCGATCAAGATAAGTCCAGTTCTTGGATATTTTGGAAAACTGAGCCATGCATACATCTTTACAGGCCTGTAGAATATAATTACTTTCTTCTTCTTTAAAGGCTTTTTGATATTGTAGATGAAGTTGCATGTTTATTTTTTATCCGTATTTTAGCATGTATTTTTGTAATGATGAAATGATGATCATGAAATGAAATAAAAATATATTCTTGCTACAGTGGTGGATATACTTGCAGAAGCAGGGACAGTTAAAACCAGCATCTCCCTCCACTCACAAACTCATCTGTCACTTAATTACGTGTAACAAATGATAAAGGTTCATATATACAGTAAGTCTGTAAACCATAAGAAATGTTTTAGAAGTTATCATGACTTTGTATGCTTGTTTTGTTATTTGGTGTTGAATTTTCAGTATTTCATGAACAAAATGAATTCATATAAAGTTTTTGCTTTTCTATGAAACACGATGGCAGTGTCATTTCTGAATGAATCACTCTAAACATTTAGTGTATGTATGAGCTGGTATCAGATTGTTTACTCCATCTAAAGTATTGAATGGAGTGTGATTTCACATTCATGTTACACATTTACATTTACTTCACTGTAGTGAAGATGGTGACAGAGGCTATATTCAAATACACCACTAGAGGGAGCAATCTACTCACCCTTCATACAAACAGGCACTCATACAAATGGTTTCCCCATTCAATTAAGATAAAGATGTCAGTTTAGACAGAAGAAATATTTTATTTAAGCCACTGAGCCACCACACTTTAAGTCTTCATATGGTCTGTCTATATGGTTAACATATATTGCTGCAGCAGGATTAAATACTGTAAGTACTTTTTTTTCAACTCAAACTGTCTTCAGTGTAAGAGAAGGGCTTTATCTGGGATGGATTGAGATGGACTTTGTACAAACACTAATGTCCCCCTCAGGATTAAGTGTATTAGCTTTCAGTGAGTAATACTGGTGCAGTGTGTTGTTTTCAGCCTATTCACGACAGGACCAAGTCCATGGGTAGATTAGCGGCATACGTTTAGTGTTTATTATTAGACCTAGTGTCTTTTCAAAAACTACCACTTCACCAAAGTAAGAAATCCTCAAATCCTACAGGGGTTTTAAAATGTCTGACATAACTAACCATAAACTACAAAATCAACCAACAAAACATTGGTGTTTGTATGTAGCCTATTGGTCACATGGGGGATAATAATGAATTAGTGAGGTGCAAACGCATTGGTTGCGATTTTACATTACAATGTTTTTTCTCAAGTTTGGCATTTTCCACGCTTCGACAAAAAATGGTTTGTCAGTCTGATGCTTTTAACTGTCGGATTTCTATATGCCCTCTCACCTCACAGAGCAGCGGCACAGAGAGAGAGAGAGAGAGAGAGAGAGAGAGAGAGCCTGACTTTGTTGGAAAGAGCACACAGTTGGCAAACACAACCAGGCTGTGAAGTCTGTCATTCTTCAACAACCAACAGTTTGAGCAGCACTGAATCAAGTAGAGCTGGTCCACCACTCACTGGATTAATATGTATTGTCTCTGTCTGTCGATGAATGAGAGGAGAATGGATTCTAGTCAGACCACATCCATACCAGACCAATCACTCACTGAGGTGATATTACTCACACGGCACAACAACATGGACGGAAAATCAGAGCAGCCCTAGAATGTGAACAAGCTAAAAGGAATTTAAGGGTGCATATTAAACTCAAAATGTTATTGAAGTCAGCTGGTCAAATATGTTGTATTTTTCTTGCTAAGTTATTGCTTAAACATTGAATACGATAAAGTCTGAAAGCTGTGTTTTTATTTGTGTGGCCTGTTGCATGGTTTTGAGTTTTAGGGATGAAAGAAAATTGCACATTGAACTCCAACATAATCATTAAAAAGTCATTCAAAGCAATTCCAATGTCACATTGTTTCTTAAACTATTGAGTTTTTTTGTGGTTTAACTGACAAACCTGCTTATTTTTGTCATGTTTTACAAACCAGTATCTCCAGCTGAACAGATCCATGATTTCACAACCACACTCATACCTACCCATACCCATATGCAGTAATTCAATAGAAGAACTATGAGTTATAAAATGTGTCAGGAAACCTGCCACGTCTGGTCTGCACAGTATTCTGTCTCATATGCTGCATCCCATAACTCAGACAGGGTGGCGTCAAAGAAAACATGACCTAAAAACACTTCAGTCAGGAACTTTGAGTGCAGCTTGGTGGTTGCTCAGCTGGTCTAATATTTTCACTTTTCCAGCCAGGTGGCCAGTCAGTAAGTCTGTCAGTAACAGTCACTCCAGCAGGCAGTCTGTCACTCAGTTAGATAATCTACTGTTCAGCCCCTCACTGAGCCAAACTGTCAGCCAACCAGTTGAGTTGAACAGCTCACAACACACACACACTCACACATTGTTCGTACAATTATAAAGCCAGTTTCGATTGAGGTTTTTTGATACTGTATCTCTCAAAATCAGTTTGGGATCTGAGAATAATTTGTATCTGTGCGTAATTGCATTTTAAGGATTTCATGAGATGTTCATATTTATAGTGAAATACGGTATGAACAGAGAGTGAAACAATAATGTTAGAAAAAATCCAAAAAAAATCCATCCTACATACTAATCTAAGCTGGTTTTGAGAGTGTAGTGTGTTCACACAAGAAAAGTAAGTATAGTGTGCATACTAAAGAAATCCAGATTTTCGTGTGTGGTGTTGATGGACACTATTCTCCCACCATGCAATGCACAAGGGAAGTGGAGGAGCTTTTTTTCTGTACTTAGGCACAGCGGTGCTTTGAGCTAACATCAGCATTCCCTGCAGCTGCAGCTGATGGGAATGTCATTAGTCATGCAGGTGTTTGGTCATAAACTGAAGTATTGAATAAATTGAACATGTGACCTGATAGTGGCGCTAGATGAAGAGTTATTCCTCAACCTGAGTCTGATATGAATATCTAGTCTATGGTCAGAGGATCACCAAAGTCATGAGAATTCATCATTCTAAGGACCATTAATGTCTATTTATGGCAATTACATTTGATAGTTGTAGAGATATTTCAGTCAGGACCAAAGTGGTGGACCGACACACAGACAGACAGGCATTGTCATCCCAAGAGCTGTGCATGGCTAATGATTACAGACAACAACTGACTCTTTTTGGTCCGTCATGTTTTCATTGTTTAGCTTGCTCTTTAATCTTCTTAACATACTGTATGTAAAGAGAATGCAACACTCGAATAAGCTCAAAATCCTAAATCCACAAACATAACCAACATGCAACATTACCACACACCTCTGTTCAGCAGAAACCATACCACAGCTGCAACCAGATGTGTCGACCACAGTGTCAGTCCCCCACTGATTCGAGCTACTGATGAGCTAAGGTTTCCACTGAGGAGCTATTTTAGGAAGCAGTAGCAATCCCACAGGGGATAACGGGCTTTTCCACTGTGACCTCCCAGGTAGGGTTCAGGGACAGAGGTCAAAATGGTCACCACCCACTGTCAGAGGGGCTCGGAGGGTTCGGTAAGTCCTGGGTCCCATGTGATAACACGAACATCCTGCACCGTTAAAAGGGAATCTGGAGGAAGAGGTCTACTCCAAATGCAGATGTGTGAAACCTTTCAAGATGTGAGTTCATTTGTAGGGAAAGGGAAGGGAAACCAGTATTTGATTCTTATGTGGTTATTTGGTCTCATTATCTTTTATATTATTTTACTTCTATATTAGGTGTTGAGTCTCCATTACTGATAAATATAGAGCAGACATATTGTTAGTATTAGGTAACAACACTTGACACTTACACTCCCCTCCAAAAGTATTGGAACAGTGAGGCCAATTCCTGCATTTTTGCTGTAGACTGAAAACATTTGGGTTTGACATCAAAAGATGAATATGAGACAAGAGATCAACATTTCAGCTTTTATTTCCAGGTATTTACATCTGGATCTGATACACAACTTAGAAGATAGCANTGCTATCTTCTAAGTTGTGTATCAGATCCAGATGTAAATACCTGGTAATAAAAGCTGAAATGTTGATTTCTTGTCTCATATTCATCTTTTGATGTCAAACCCAAATGTTTTCAGTCTACAGCAAAAATACAGGAATTGGCCTTGCTGTTCCAATACTTTTGGAGGGGAGTGTAAGTACACCTACATAACACATCCCTGAAAATAACATTTATAACATAACAGTGTGATGTAGGCCAATGATCTGCCACACATCAAACAACACGAGAAGCCAGCTGTAGGAGAAACCACATGCCTTATGCAAAGTTTATTTAACATTTAGTCATGAAGACTACTTCCTCATTTATTCATCAGTTTCTCCCTCTCAGCCCAATTAATTGCAACCGTACTGTAACATAATATATACATTTCCTGATGCTCCTTTATCACCGCCAGCATCAGGAAAAGGATGATTTTAGTAATGAGTATAATAAAGAAATTAAAACTTTTATACAAAAAAATACACATTTATTTTCAAATGTTGAGTTTTGCAGTATTATTCCGACAGATACAGGAACAAGCAGTGTGAAATATAATTCAAGTAGTAAGCAAAACGATACCACTTACCAATATATACAATTCGTGTTTACATTGTTACCGATTAAAGCTGTGTATTTGATACACACTCAGTCACACAAACTATACAGCAAGTATTTACAAAACTTTTGTCATTATAAAAATAGTTATTGTTTATGTGCACTACTTTAAACAAAAAAACAACAACAGCAGAAATAAAATCCCATCTAAACCTAAAAACACACACACACATTTGCATTTATTGATGGAAACATAGACATTATGCATTTTACAACAGGGGTAAGATTTCAGGCAGATGTTAGAAATGACACTAAGTCACCACACTGACCTGTCTTTCATAGGTTGAGCCCTTGGCTTGGACCAGGTCAAAGTACACCGTCCGGTTATTTCAAAAATGTTAAAAAATGTTCATGGCAGTGCCAGTAAAAGATAACAGCTCCCCCTATAATCCTTTATCTCCCTCTGCCTTCATACTGCTCTTTCTATTTTACCAATGTGAAAATAATAGGATTACAGTTCCTATTACAGTTTTTTTCTGGATTAAGGTGTCAGAGTGTCACAGTAAAGAGGACATAATTGAAGCTTCTTGCTACATCATATTGTCGTAACTTTCCTCCTCATAATTTAGGCTGAACAAAACACACTGGTTTCATGCTCTTTCGCTAAAAAACTCTCAATTATGCCTGATTGGCCGACCCAACTGTCAATCAAACCATCTGGTGGGAAGGCTTCAAGCAACCATGACTCCCCTGTATGTCTGCACTACCCTGCGACTGTACACCTTCATATTATTTGACCTCTTGAATAGAGGCTGTTTTCAGTTAAGTATGTTAGAGCACCTACAAACAACTGTCCAACCGAGGTGTGTTGTGAATGGTTGGTAGTATACTCTACATGATCTCCACAAGTGGAGAGAATCAACATATCACAAGGTTTAAGTGCTTTGATTCTACTTAACAATAGTGAAGATGACACTTATTTGTCCACAGGATGATACACAATTAAATCCCTCTCCAGGAGAGAGATAACAGAGCTATTTAATGCTCTCAAAGGAGGATTCTCATTTTATGACTGCATAAAATGATGATTCTGACCATAGTGAGCAGATATAATCTTATTTTTGCTATTGTACTGTATGTATCATATTGTGGACAGTCTTGTTTTAATCAAAAAATTTTGAGTTAATGCAACTCATGTTTTATAATGAAAAGAATGCTATTGTCCTGCAATCCAACTCAAATGAATTCCTGGATTTAAGACACAACTATCTGCTACAATCTTGACTTAAAGTTCATTATAACCTCATTATTATCTTAGAGTGACTTCATGACCTATAGCCTCATGCCGCTGTACCCCAGCTCTGATGGCTGCCACACAGCGTTGTCTCTGGGGCAGTGGCTGTGGCAGGCACAGGTCAGGATCACCATGACTGGCCTCCTGGTGGTTTTACCGTTGGCACACTGGAACTCCACCAGGGCGGTCTTGGTTCTGTGGGGGGTACAGCAGCGGCCGTCTGTGCAGGAGCCACAGTAGCGAGGCTTGTAGGTGTGGACGCTGGTGCAGTTCTTATAAGAGAGGTGGACGGCTTTGTCGCTCCTCACCATCCTCTGGCACTTACTGCCTCTCTGCGGGGAGAGAAAGATCCATTAGTTGAATCAATGTGTACTATATCTCTCTAGAAAAGAATGCCATTCTATGAGATGAAGAAAATTCAGCTTGCTCTAAACAAAAAGTAATGTATTCTCATGCTACTGACGTCTAATTAAGCTAAAGCAAATGTAGAGACGCATACATAAAGAGTGTGGCATCCAGGTTGCTCCAAAAAACTAGCCAAAAAGTACCTTTGGTGCAAGCTGTGTCAGCTGCGTCTGGTCCAGCTGGTCGTCACAGGGTCTAATCATACACAGTCGACTCTGCTTCACCATCTCACACCGACGGTTCTTATTGGTGACCCTGGTGGACACCCCCATGCCGCAGGTTTGAGAGCAGGCGCCCCACTCTGTGGTCTGTTCAATGCAGTTCAGGCTGGGGTCCCAAGCGTCAAAGCTCACTGTTTCCTCCTGACGATAGGCTGAAGAAACACACAGATGGACAGGGGACAGTGGTTTAGAGTGGAGAAAGAAATCACCACAGCATCCAGTAAAAATGCCACACAATTAAACAAACTGCAGCATGAGGCTCTAGTTGTGAACTAACTTTCATTTCTTTCCCTTTTTCTTGGTAGGCAAACCCTTTCTAAACAAAAGCTTAAAAGCATATTCTGAGAAAAACTATAGGAAACATGATCCTTGATTGAATTCAACTGACAGCAGAGCGATGCATCACACTACTGTTTCACATTCATGACTGAAGTGATAACACTGTCTTTTTCCTCTTTGTTTCCTCCTCCTTTCTCAACCCCCTCTCTCTATTTTCCTCTTTTCTTTCTTCCTCAGTCCCCTCTCCCTTTCCCTGATCAGGTCAGAGAAATGTACATAACCTTTCAACTTTGTGTCTCACACTGCAGTGACACTAACGTCAAAGAGGAGTGGACGATATATCTGCATATATGGTCCATCTCATCCCATCTCACCCTGCTTCTAGTCCACTCACCCGCCATGGCAAAGCCGCCCAGTGCACTGGCCTCAGCCTGGGGCTCACACACCCACTTCTCGCAGCACTCTCCAGGCACCTGGACCCTGCGTGGCATGGGGCAGTCCGGTCCGGGCAGCATCACGTCCACGTTGCAGCGTGGCACACAGGCGATCTGCCCATCGCGGCACATGCACTGATACTTACAGGTGGGGAAGAAGGTCTGGCCGTTCTGATAGACAGAACCATCCAAGACACACACATCTCCCTCATGAGCTGGAGGAAAAAGACAAAATAGGGGAAAGTGGCATTATTATATATTATCTTGTCTTTTTAAAAATAATAAAATCTCTCATTCACAAGAAGTAATGACAAATAACTGACATCAGGATCCACATTTGTACTAACAGAGCATTTACCATGTACAGGACCTCCTGCATATAATGTTTGGGAATGTCATTGCCCACTCACCGGCACAGATGCCAGTCCTCTTGTGGACATCGGTCGTGTATTCACACTGCAGCCCTTTACGTGTGTCACAGGGGTTCATTTCAGAGCAGACCTGCCCTTTCTGGCGGGCACACACCAGGCAGCAGGCGCAGTCATCCAGGATCAGGGGCACCCCGGGGGGACACATGGGGGGCTCCTCAGGGCACTGGCATCTCCGAGGACACACCTGGGACCAGACTAGTGTAAACACCTGGGTGGGAAAGAAAATGAATTAGTGTTTTACATGTTGCTGAAAGTCTCTTTCTCTCTAAACCAATCAATATGACTAGTTATTGACAACTGGGATTTAATATTACATACAAAAAGAGTTTTTGGTGAAAATAAGAATTTCTCATCCTAATTTTTACAGAATACAAAAGTGTTAACGTTTTGTAGGGTTGTGTAATTTTACATATCTTGTGAGAAAAGGTGGCATTAGCAGAACAGCAAACAATGGTTACAGAAAACTTTGACAACAGTTAGCTGCTCAATGAAACGGATGTTTAATGTGGGTAGAAAGCGGTTCAAAACATGTTTTACATTAATCAATTACAGCAAATTAGGATATAATATAGTTAAAATTGGTTTCATCTGCGAAAATTAAAAAAATAATATTGTCTTCATGTCTTCTAATCTTGAAATTATTGTCTGAAAAACAATGTAAGAGCTTCCACAATGAAATGACCTTAGTTTTTAAAATGAAATATTGTCATTCTCTTAAATCTCTTCATACCACGACTATCAAGTGTTACAATATAAAACATGATCTAAATGAAAACACAACATTAGTCTGTTGTAATGCCTACCTGTGCTGTAAAGCAGAAGACAAAAAGAGCTCTCTCTGACAGATTGGTCATCTTCCTGTTAAGTAGAGCTGAATAAAAAATATCTGCAGTCTAAAAAGTGTTCGGTTGTCTTTGTTGGAGCTGATTTGCGTCCTCTGTTTCAGGGTTGAATCTTGCTTCCTCTCCGACTGTGGCGTAGCAGAAGGTTGTGATCTCTTTGTCGTTCTGGCTCAGGACTCAGGAGAGGAGGACCTTATATAGCAGAGCTGTCCTGCTGGCACCATGACGACAAACAGGAAGGAATGTCGGAGCGATCGCCCAGAGTGTTGGAGGAAGACGAGAGTCACATTTTATTGTGAGATCCTGTCAAAGAAAATACCATAAACATAGAGAGAGAGGTTTCAGCCCTTACAATTTAACATTCTGCAAAACATAATCAACCACTTGTGTTTTTTAATATTTATATATATTGTATCCAATGTGTAATTGATAATTGTAAATTACATTCTTGTGTCATTAACTTATTTGCTTACACACTCTTCACTTTGTCCTATTGAAATATCCTTATTGGGGATTCCCTTTGAAGTCCAGGATGTTCATGTCATTACATGGAGTCTGGGGGTTCCCTCACTTTGGTCCCACTGACAGTGGGTGGTGACCCTTTGACCTCTCTTGCCGAACCCTACTTGGGAGGTCACAGTGGAAAACCTTATTATTCCCTGTAGAATTGTTACTGCTTCCTAAAATAGCTACATGGTGGAAACTTTGGTTCATCAGTAGCTTGGATCAGTGGGGGGGCAGACACTGTGGTCAACACATCTGGTCAGAAATGTGTTATGGTTTCTTCCGAGCAGAGGTATGTGGACGGATTTGGGGGTGAAGCTGAGTGGATCCCTGAATAGAAAGGGGGGCAGAAACTAAATGTGTATGTATGTCAGTTTGTAGAAGGTGGAGTGTGATAGTAAGATGAAGGAATGTAATAAGTGTGAACATACATTTATGTCTTCGGTATGTGAGTGTATCCATGTTTCATGTTAGCTGGACATCAACCTTACAACTTTACATTATATAAGAAGGGGCTATGAAATTGCTTCCAGTATTTAGTAAGCGATTGTTAGCAAAACTCCATGAAATGTGAGAAAAGCAATTATAGAAAAAAGATAGACAGAAAAAAACAATGCGAAGGTAATGGCTGATCAGCTGGAACATTTATATTGTATTCATATTAAAGTGTTTTTGGTTGAAATTTAAGTTATTTAAAGATTTTCATTGTCTTTCACGGCACCTATGGTAATAATCAGTAATTGCAGGTGTGTTTCTGGGCCTCACCTCAGTTTCAGTTTCCTTGTCTGTAGTCATCATCCTTTTCATTGTTTGTTTGGCCATAGTAACAGTTTACTCAAAACGCTAGCAGAGATAGGAAAAAACAGTACGCTGCTTCACACACAGGTGAGTTGAAGAGTGAGTCTGCTGCGTTAAAAGCCTTGTTGAAAGCCTAACTGCGCAGCCGCTTGTGCGCCATTTTTCCGTGAAAGTCGCCACCGACACCTGGGTCGTAATACTGCAAATGCTAGGGCTTTCATCAGTGGGCCATAGGCTCAATCACCATTGTGTTGCATCATTTGGCGATAGATAATGACTTAACGAACATTTATTTAAATGAAAATCTTCGAGATTATATCTTTAAATTGTTGGATTTACGAAACAAATGGCACACCTTTCAACACTTGCATTTAAATTTGCACTATTTGCACTGTCCACCTTACTAGGTTCTACTTGCCTACCGCTGCACAGCATTACACATGTATATAGCTATGTCCAGTAAAATGACCCCATTATTTTCTTTAGAAGTGAGTACAGAGCCTAATTAAAGCAAAATCTGTAGAGTTTGTTCATGTCTCACTTTGGCGCCCTCCAGTGGTAGCGTTGAAAAATATGCCTGTTATCCCCCACAGCTACACATAAACTGCACTAATTTCCATCGGGGTTGTTATTATTTTGCTCAAACAAGAAGTTTTACTCTCAGATTGATGCTACAAACATATAAAAATAAACACATAGTAACTTTAATTATGAGTTCCACATAATAATGCTGTTATTTTCGCTGCCACACACAGGGCCTCGACCAGCTAGCAAAGGTCACATCCTGGTTGTACGGCTGGCGGGCTAACGGAACCAAATCCAAGTTGGTGGAAATGGGCGACATTTATTGTCAAAGAAAAGGCTAATGAGAAAACAACAACAATAAGACTGAGGAGGATAGCGCGGATAAGTTGTTAAAACACACACCGACGGAGGCAGGGGCAGTTCTGAAGCTAACAGCTAACGTACGGCTAGATGCTAACAGCTAGCATAACGTTAGCTTGCAGCTGAGGCAGCCTAAAGGAGTCAACTGACCCACCAACGTTACACTTTTGTGAGCCTCGTTTTTCAAGTGTGGTCTAAAGGATATAATACCAAGATGAGCCAGGTTTTTATTATACTGCAGTCAAGTGTCATGGTGGATGTTTCTATGCTACCTTAAAGGACAGAGGCAGAGGACATACACCTGGTCAAAGGTAAGATGGCTTGCTTTGCTACTGTGCTAATGTGAATTGCTGGTTTAATGAGCAGTGCAACAGTGTGTTTGGCTGAGGGGGTAAATGCTTGTGCTGCCAGTGGTCTGTGTTGAGTTCAAGAGTCCGACTTGCAGGTGCCAGGCATATATTTTAATCCAGGTTGGAAAGGGGTGGCCGACTGATAGATTTGGATGGAAAACACAGCATTTTGTTATGAGTTAAATCAGTGGTATACATTTACAAATTGCAGTGTCCTCTTGCAGCAAAGTTAATTTTACTGATTAAATCCTGTATTGACATACAGATATTAGTGAGTGAAACTCTTCTTTTTGTGTGAAATGTTATTTATATTACCATGTGTATTTATTGCTCTGGACATCTGATATGTCTGTTTTTTTATTGGCAAACAGCATGAATATTACTGTATACAGGCTATTGAGGGTGAGGTTATTTTCACTGTGTGTAGGCCCACAAGGCTCTGTGCTATCAATCTGTGGTTAATGGCAGCCTCATTTTTAATTTTCAACTAAGAGATTGACATTGCAGAGATGGATTGATCATTAGAGAAGCTGGAGAGTGTGTGTTTCCCTAATGTATAGTTGTGTGTAAAATCAGACTTCTCTCATGTTTACATTTCTGTAAAATTGAATGAATACTGTGTCTTTCTACTACATGGTTAAGCACATATAGTTATTTATGTGTTAAGGTATTTAAGGTGTGTTGGCACTTTTATTTTGTTGTAATTTATGAGGTAAAATCTTCAAGAGATTAAGTAGGCTCAAACCTGGTTGAGGTCCCTGCACACCCTCACAGGTGTTTTCAGTTATGCAGGCTGATTAGACCAGCTGCTCAGGTTGAAGCTGTCCAGAATAAATAAATAAAGACACCTGTGTGGGTTTAGAAAGGATGTGTGGGGCTTTATAGTATTTAGTGTTAGTAATCCAGAGCACTAATTATAAAAAAAAGTCTTACACTGAAATTCCTTTTAGAGATTAGGTGTCATAAATATAATGTGTTGTAGGAGTTCAGTTCTCAACATTTTATAATCTCTATTCTGTTCTTGATACTTGACATGTACCATTTGGTTACACCATTTTATTCATTACAGTATTTGTTGTCTGTTGCCATAGCAATATCTTGTTCTCAGCAAAGTCAAATATCTAAAATATGTGACCTAGAAACTGTTAACAACTACCACTTCAAGCCAGCTGTTCTGCATACCGTTTATATGCAGGTTCCAACTTATAACCGACTTTCTTCCTTCATCAACGAGAGGTTGTCCTGGTGGGTACTTCCTGTCTATCCACAGTCGATCTATAGACTCTGTGGCACAGTTAGTGGAAAAGAGAAAGAAATTGAGGTTAAGAACTGCTTTCTAAATGACTTGTGATTCCAGAGAGCGGCGGGTAGCTCTGCCAAAATCTTGATTCAGTGCTAATCAAACAATGTCACATTTCACAGGATGGTTGTTTGCAGACTCTCTGTGGATTTGTGCTCCTTTACTGCTTCTACTTTGGTCTTTTCCAAACAAATTCAGCCTCTATTTTGCTGCTGAGGTCAAATCAGGGATGTTTTTCACGGCTGCTGTTCCCACAGTAAATCATGGATTACATATAGATTGCGTTTTATAGCTGATACGGATCAATACTGAATCAGTTCTGACCATCCGAGATGCTGTTATCAAAATGACAAGTAGTTTTTAATTTGTAAAAAGGCACTGACTGTACCTTAACTCCTCTTTCCTCCTCCCTTTTCTTTTTTTATACATCGTATCGTTCCCCTCACGACTTTGACCTTTTCATAATTAGATAAATTAAGTCCATTTCCCATGCTCCACTGCATCTCTGTCAGGTGAGCCAGGTCAGCCGGCCTCAACTCCTCGCCAGAGGCAACCACCCACTTTTACTTAAAAACAGGCCTGTTCATTGGCTAAAGGAAACATTAAACATGTATGATATGTTTGATTAATTTGATAGTAATTCCTCAAAACAATTCTTTCTATCTGTCTTCTGCCTTCTTCTATTTACTTCATTCTTGAGCATCTGAGGCTTCTTCACTCAGGAAGGCCTGGTCACTCACTGGCATCAAAAAATATCACCTTTTCATTTTCCCTCATTTTTCTGCCTCTATATTTCTCACAGAATACCCCGCCGGACTGGCGATCTGAAAGTTAGCAATGATTAAATAGTGAACATTGTCGAGAAGTCCAAAACGCAAATATACATCCTGAAAAACTTATTTACTATGTGACAGCTTGGCACGGTGTGGCAAAGTGCGATATCTCCCAGGAATGAGGTGGGAAGTCTGCATACGCACATTCATGGTATCTGTGAAATATTTCCACTCTACCCTAGAGAGGAGAGAGGAACATATGGAGGAAGACAGACAGGTGGAGAGAGATGGAGGAATGAGAGGATAATGAGACTGCTGGCCTCAAACAGAGAAAGAGGAGTAGGCAGAGAAGGAAAGATGAACAAACTGATGTGCAGTAGACACTGTAGCAAGGACGTTGCCTGTGCCTGCTGGCCTATACTGTATTTATTTCCTGCTTGACTGTCGTAATGCTTGTCTGTCTGTTTCCTTTGTCCAGAGGGGGTCTGTGGTGCTGTAGGATCAGTGGCTGCTGAGATTTTACACTTTTTGTTATTGTTATTATCACACTCCTCTTTTGTTTACCCCCTAAATGCACTTCATCCTCCAGTGGTATAGGAAACGTTTCAGTACCACTTTATATTGAGGTTTGACACAGTCTTTTCTAAACAAAGACTTGAACTAACAGTCTGTCGGCCCGCTAGCTGCTGGTGTCGGACTCTGCTGTAGGGCATCACGTTTTCTGCCAAGTGGTCAGGCCACACAGTCGCTGCTGCCACTGAGAGCTCACCATGATTCGCTCAGAGTTTACACGGACAGTCCAACATCATTAATGTTTTTGCAAATCATACAGTAACATATGTGGTGAACAGTCTGTGTGGCAGTGCTTCTTTGTCCCTTATCCTGTTTTGTTCACAGCGTAATAAGAGAAAACTTAAACAACATCACATTATATTCTCTTGATGTGCATGATGAGCAGATACTTAAAGTGCCCTTGTATTTTTAATTTGTGGTCTGTGTTCTGCTTTCTTGATTTATAGTTTGGGACAAATTAATTTGGGCCCTTTCTTGATGAATACTATGCAGTAGCATCAACAATGACTAATTTGGATGAAAGACTAAAGTTTTGGGCGAAAAAGTTTAGTTTACTAAACATTTAGCCTACTGTTGCTGCAGGCACTTGGAGGCATATTTTCATTCATGAATCCATGCTTGCAGACACAGTATTAGCTCAGGAATAGATGAACTCAGATCAAGCAAAACTATTCAGACAAAAGAGATACAAAATAAAATATTTATCATTCAAAAAAAGGCCAGTTACTCTCGGCAGCCAAACAGCACTGTCTGAGATCTCATGGTTGCGGTTAATCACTGGCTAAAACTTGGATGAAAATCCGATTTTATTACAATTAAAACAAAAACATAAATAAAAGTTGCATGTCAAGGAACTGACGTACTTATGTTTCAGCAGGTGTAATAGGAAATGGACTTATACTTTATGAGATGTTTTTGTTTTTCAGTAAGTTATTTAGTTATCATTGTTTTATTGTCTTTTGCTATTTTCCCTGATCTTCTTCCTCAAAAGATGTCACTTTAATGCCTTACTTTAACTCTTTGGTTTGATAACTGTAAGTTTGACGAGTCATATTTGGAACCAAATAGTTATGAAGTATAGTGTAAATTTGGCTAAATGACTGGATATCTGTGTAGGAGAATGATGTAATTATAAGCACAGATTGTTTGTTATAACTGAGTATCACATACATGACATGATAGAGGACCTGCTTATTTCTTGCATGACATCAAATTTTTCTTCTGTTATGATAAAACAGAACGTATAGAGTTCAGTCTGGGTGAACAGTCTCTGTGGTATGTGTTTTTATGCATACCACAGACTATTTAATTCATTTACGTGTTTTCGTGATGTGTTTTTAAGTGCTCCTTCGTCCTCTGCACAGTGAGCTCTGCAGAATAATGTGTGATGTAAATCAAAGCTCTTGAGCACCAGGGATCGGAGAGTATTTCATCAGCGCTCTTCCAAAGGAAACCCAGACAAATAACTTGAATATTTCCACATGGCTAAAATAGCATTTCCTTTGGTCCATACTGTTTTTTTTTCCAGATCATTAAACATTGGCTTCCAGTCTTTAGGTGTAACTCCACAGCACACCATTACTGGCTTTCAGTACATGTGACATCTACTGAAAGGAATTTTAATCACTGTTGATCCGTCCGTGTCGCTGGACACAAAATGGAAATGTCGGCTTAATGGGCGATACAACCAGTGAGTTAAAGCATTGCAGATGTTGCTGCAGGGATTGTTTGGAGGTGGTATGCGTTGGACTGGAAGTTCATTTCAGGCTCTGGTTGGCTTCAGGGAGAGTGGAAAGGTCCTGAAAAAAGAGGCTGGTTGTCAAAATAGCATTTTTTGCTCAGGACCACATACTGTAGGTGCAGGGAGGAGGTGTGTGTGGTATATGCAATTGACAAAATCTCTGCCAGTCACTTTCTAACAGGTCATTTCCTTTCTATTTCTCCCTCTAACCCATCTCTTCACCCTACCTTCTCCCATGCACATGTCTTCAGTTTACATTACTTCCTCCACAAATTCAAAGATGAAATTGAGTGCTCTTCATAATTTCAATTTGCTCGCCAAGTGGCAGTCGGGCAGTGGGTTTAACAGCTTGGGAGGCCACCGCAAATCTCTCACTCAGGGTTTATTTACTGTACGCCACTATACATGAGCTGAGACACCAGGACAGACGCAGATGTGTCTTATGGTGGGTGGCAGTAGATGGACGCAATATGGAGCTTCCACTAATAAAACGTACTATGGAAAAATCTCAGGATGCATTTCAAGGCTTTATGTTCTGTCAGAGCAGACAGAAAGGCCTGATGGCATCCTGTGAAGAAGAAGAGGCAGTGAGTGGGACTATTACAGAACCATGAGACTGTTGGAGAGGTGTTTGAGGTGCTGTTGTACAGTATTTTACATTGTAATCGAAACAGATCACTGTTTGATTGCATTATTACCTCCGCAAAGATGGTTATGATTTCGTTCCCCTTCATACGTCTTGTTTTGTTGTTAATTAGCAGGATATCTCAAAAACCTTAGACACAATTGGTTTAGGGAGATTTGGATCCATGTAGGTGCCAGAAATATCTAATAATATAATATAATATGAAGGATTTGGACAGTACATTTTTGAACATTTTCCTTATTTGCTCATGAAATATTTACCTAAAAGAATGAAAGTGTTACGGCCGTGGCCGTACCCTAGTCATCTCCCTAGTCTTTCCTAGTGTTTCCGCCTCCCTGTGTTCTCTGTGATCCTGTTTGTCTCTCTCTTGTTGTGTTCTGTGTTGTCTGTCATGTCTCGTTCCCTGCACTAGTCTTGTCTTTGTCTGTTTTCAGTTTAGTTATGCACATTTCCTGTTTTATTTTGTATACTTAGCTCTCCTCTCATTTCACACACTTTACTTCCTGCCCTTGTGTGTTTCCCGCCTGTTTGATTACCTGCTCCGCCCCGATTAGTTTCACCTGACCCTCGTTAGTCCACTCCCCTATCAGCCACTCACTATATATATATCAGTCCCCTTCCTTTGTTCTTNGCAGTTCGTCTGCGTTTCGACCATGTGTTTCCCGTGCCTACCTGGATCCTGCCTGCTCTGCCTGCCTGTTCCTGCAGTCAGCCTTTCAATAAATACCTTTTGTTCTGCACCTACTCTGCCTCCGTGCTGTCTGCGCTTGGGTCCACCCTGCACCACCACAACATAAACAATGTCATATACAGTATATATTAGAGCTAGACTAATAAATAGGGTAATATTATATCTGAAGATATTAGCTTATTGCAGATATATGGGTGTCTGTATATGTTGGCCGAGAAGTGCTAAAAAGATGAGTGAGGCCATTTAGAAACGGTGCCGACCAACAAAGCCCGACTGATGGTGATATTGATATTTGGAATTTGATTTAAAACATCTGAAAACAATGTATCAGCTGATATAGAATTTGTTTTTTTACAAACATAACCAAATAATCTTGCTTTGGATACCTTAGATTTGTTTCTTTAAAGAACTGTGACCAGGATCCATACTGAGCGGGACATTTTACAGTGTAAAAATAAACTTGTTGCTCTTATATCAGCTTACTGCAGTTCTACTCTATAACATAGTTTTTCCACTAGAGAGCTTCAGGTTCATTTTTCAGTTGTATGACAACCTGCTCTTGCTGAAAAACGTATTTAGGGGATCCTCATCAAAAATGTGTATATATATATATATATGTAAATATATATATATATATGTATATATGTGTATATATATGTATATATGTGTATATATATATATATATATATATATATA
>NTHP01000288.1:214608-226582 GCA_003416845.1 Oplegnathus fasciatus | reverse complement strand
TATATGTATATATATGTATATATGTATATATATGTGTATATATGTATATGTATATATATATATGTATATGTATGTATGTATATGTATATATATGTATGAATGATCGTCCATAACTGTGCATTTTGATGATTCATATCCACATGCAGACAGAAATATATAAACATTTTCTAATGTTTAAATAACACATTTACAGGATTGTGTAGCCTTAGTAATAGTCTGTCCTATCTGGAGGTATTCTAGTATTGTAAGCTGTTGGAAACTATTGTCAAATTAGTTTTGGACTCAGATGTTTCATGCAAGTGGAAGGTGGTGTCCTGAAGTCTTTTGAATAATAGTACTTCAAAACCACCAGTGTGCCATTATGAAAGGTGGCCAGCTCTGTGCATTGTTGCCTTGGAGATTGGTCTAGCAGCTTAGACTCAGTGCGTATGAGATGACAAAATCATTATCAAAGCTCTGCTTTCAATTATACAGTTTGCTCATGACATCTAACAAAGTGAAATATAGGAAGGTATTCTTCACATATTTATTGGTTATTTGTGCCAGTGGCCACAGGCTACAATCTCCCATTTATCGCCACTCAGGTTATTCTTGGCTTCTCTGACAGGACACCCTGTTGAGTGTCACAGTTACAGTTTGCAGCAATGGACGGACTGCATCTGTTCCACAGTGATGTTTGTTTTTACTGCTCCTTGGTCGAAGAACTGAACACATGGCTGCCACTTGGGGGAGATCTCATACAAAAACAAACAAAAATATTCAAATTATAGCCACATTTTTACAGGTATTATTTTTAGCAGTGCACGAGAGCACCGAAAACAGAACAAACCCAGGGAGGTCTGACAGGAAAGATGAAACACAAATATTTCATCCTGGAAGGAGGATCAGATCACAGCTTGAACTTCGACTTTGGAGTCTAATGTTTCTTTGAAGATTAACGATTATAACTGAATTTTGCTTGGCCTGTCAGTTAATTCATCCAACATATTTATGGGATATCTTTCCTATAAATGTCATATTTAAAAGTTTGATGCTAATGACTTGTTTCAAATAAACTTGATGCCAATTTTAAAATCAGCCCAAAAGCATAGTATTTCATCTTCCAGATGGTTTGAGTCATTTTCACAAGTTCCACTGTGCTACCTGGTTTGGATGTAAATCTACAGTGTTTGTCCACCACAAGAGACTTGCGTCACACTTAATAAAACACCATGACCACACACTTTGCATTATTTACCCAACACCATTTTAAATACAGGTCCCTTTTAAGCAGTTTACATGTTGTACTTGTAGAAGTGCTGTATGACGTAAATACACTTTATGGTTGTTGGTGTTAAAAAAAGGAATTGCTAGCACTCTTAGCCCTCACTCTCTCTGTAGTTATTGCTCCTTTCTTCCTTGTGCAAGATTTGGCTCCTCATTCATTTATGAAAATGTTATCAGATACCAGAATTATAAAAGTAACGAACAGCTGCCTCAAATCAGATCCATTATAATCCACAGCAAGAAAGGTGAATTTGGGGCTATTTTAAAAGATGACATAATGAAAGATCTCTCAAAAAACATCAGTAGATTTTCAAGTAGCAGCTGTTGGAAGAAGGTTGGTTATAGACTCACTCAACACTTTCCTATCTCACTTTCACGTGTCTATTTGCTGTATGTTATTTTTACTTGATTTAGGATAAAATATAATGGAAATTGCTGGCACAAATTCCCATGACTTCTTGTGACAAAACATTTTTCCTCTGACTGACCTTTTGTTGTAAAGGTTGTTGAAGTGCTCAGCTGAAACCATGGCAACCGGTGACCTGGCAGATCCATACATTGTGAATTATGTTTACAATTCAGCTTATAGGTCCCGTGAACTGCATTTAGCGCTGGCATTCTGGGAATGGGAATGTTAGGTTTCACCTAGGAGAGGCACAGAAACGCAACCTTAAAGAAGGGCAGAGGGAGACTTTTAAGGGTCACAATTTACAGCACTTTTCTTATTTGTTGTTTACTTAGTGAGAATGCTCTGGAGCCAGAGGAAAAAAAAGAAGAAGAAAGAAAAGGCATGAAAAAGGTACTGAGGGTCAGTCGTCTGTCCCTGTGAGGAGCCTGGTGCCGTGGCCTTTATAAATGTAAGTACTCATTGTTCTCAGCTAAGCACAGACACGCACATACCAACTTCATGAAGCAAGCCAGCTATTATTTCATTATGGCTGTGCCTGGTGAATACAAATGACATATGTATTTTCTGAGTAGAATAGAAAAGTGGTTGTTGACACAAAACAGTATCAGACACATGGAGCATTTTGTGTCCGGCTATCATCCATCCTGTATCTCCTCAGCAGTAAGCGACAGGCATCAAATGATTTTGAGGTATAGTACCATCTTCTGGGGATGAAAGTGAACCCACCTGCTATACGTAAGTGTAAAAGTGAAAGCAGAAATATTTTAATTACAGGTATGAGCACAACAAGTTAACATTCTGTTCAACTTTCTGTTAATTCCAGAGTACCACATTAGAGTCTGTGTTATTTATTTAATGCTTGTTTTGGAGCATCAAGTGCAAGAAAACAGGCTTTAAGTCGTTCTGCAGCGTTTTTTTGATATTTACAGCAGTAGAGAAAGAGGTTCCACGCCACATAAGTGTCTTTGCTTGTTTTTCTCTCATTGTACTTGTTATATTATTCATTTTAATCAAACATTTTTTTCCAAGGATTGCAATGCTTCAGCCTGACCACTAGAGGGAAGCATTAAACAACATGAACCTTAAATGATGCTCTGTTTGGAAGGGAGGGGCTCTCTCTCTCTCTCTCTCTCTCTCTCTCTCTCTCTCTCTCTCTCTCTCTCTCGCACGCACGCAATTAATTTAACAGATGTACCTTTAATATTAAAAAGGCCTCCAGCAAACACACCAGTAGTAGATCAACAGGTGTTGCCCTAATATTGCTCCGTATTATCTGTTCAGATCAGGTGTTGATTATTGATATATTCAGTGTCCCTTCAGCAGTTGACAGTATACTAACATGTCAACAAGTACAGTGTAATACATAAACTGTGTCTTTTTCCATCAGTGCATCAAGGTCCAGAGTAAAAGGCGATTCATATTCACATTCATTCAACTTTATTTGATAAAAGGATGAAAACAGTCTCTGATAGTAAAGAATTTTCTTCTGGTTTGCTTTGGTCTTTTGTTTGTGCAGTTTCTTAGTAAGCTAAATGATCAGTTGGGCATTTATCAACAAGCAGGCTGTTGTATTCTTGACCTCGAGCACTCTGAGGTGTCACCTGGGAATGACCGAAGTCTTCCTGGCTTACACCCATAACCTGGCAGGCTCCAGCAGCTCATCAGGCTGCTTTTATTTTACCAGTTGAAGACTTCAGGCCACAATGCAAGCAGATTTAAGAGAATTAAACATTACATTGTCTCAGAAAGAATTCAGGCTTTAAAAGTAATCTTAAAACCAATCTTAAAACCAAAACAAAGTAGGCTACCAGCGAGCACAAAATAAATTTAAGATTATATACTGATGCATATATTTTTATTAGAAAAGGTTAAACAAAACGTTCCCTTTCGTTTGACCACAGCTTCACCCTTAATTTTTTTTGGTTTTTCATCATATGTGTTGTGTTCCTTGGCTCCAACTACAACAGATCACACACTAGAGCTATAAAGCCTCAGGTGAAGCACTTGTAAATGTGACAGTAATGGAACACCACTTAATAAATCATTACTTAAGAATTTAGTCCTACCTAACTGCTTGATAACCTGTTTAGCAGCTCAAAGCAATGCTGGTTCTGGACTTTGAGGCCACGGTTCAAGAAGGGCCACATCACTGCTGAATAAATTGAAAATTTTGTAGACTGGAAATTATTGAAACAGGAAAAAAGCAAGGACTTTTACATTATCAGAGGCTGCTGTTCGTACATTATAATCACAGTTGGCTGATGCTGTAGAAAAGGGCTTATTTTCTTTAACAAGCATGGCTAAAAAGACTGAAAGGCCAGGCTAGTTCAGATTCAGTCTGAAGCACTCTTATTCATCTAAAATGGAGCTTAGTTCAGCAGGAAATATAAAAGAATCATAAAACATTAAAAGTGTTTCTCTAAAGATTTGAAAACTTGTTTGCCCAAAGAGAATACAATCAGAGAAAGCAACGTATCTCCTCTTTCTGTCACTTTTCCCATCAGATGATAGAAATAAGTTTTGTTTTGCAATTGAAAGAACATGCATTATTGATTGTGCGTTCGTTACAGTGCTTCCAGTTTGATAATGAGAATTATCACATAGTATTTTATTGAAATTCCCTGTAACTGTTAAACATCCAGTGTAAATGAGGTCAGAGATACAATGGGGAGTGAAGCTTTCAGCCTAAGTGGGAAACTGTTTGTTTTGCAGCAGCTGTGTAGCAGCTGCTCTGCCCACACAAATACACACAGTCATAAGCCCTTCACTGTACATCACAGTATACACATGTAAACACTCACACAAGTGTACCTATTTACTGTATACAAACACACTATGTAAAGTATCTTTTTTATGTTTGTAATTGTTCCTGTCTGTTTAATGAACACACACACACACACGGACAGAGATATAGACAATATCAAACCACACACTACAGCTTTGTGGGGACTCAAAGGGCAATGAGGTGGTCTGAGGCAGAGTAAAGCTTTTAGGTCTGCACCATTAGTTCCCTTTTAGTAGCCGGAAGGGTTTCCATCTACTTAACCCTGTTTGTTTTCATTCTCTGGATTGTACTTAACAAAGACTCACCCTGTCAGCTTGTTGCATCTCACAGGAGGAGAGTCATAGTGACCTGCGTTACAGTGTATCTGGTGGAGATGAAACCGTTCAGTTCATATGTTTAGCCCTCAGCTAACCTCTATGTCTATATTGGTTTACACTTGACAGAATGTCAAGATTACATGAGATTAATCAGTGGTCATTTTCAGTTAGCAAAATATTGTATTATACTGTAGGTCCCCCATACAAAGAGTACTACTGGTTCCTCATCAGTCTGAGAAAATGTTTATCATAAATGTGTTTGGAGGGGATATTTAATGAGTCATTGCATGAGGAATGTGAAATCCAAGGAACAATTGTATTGTAATTCATTTCTTCCTCCTCATTCGACTGAACATCATGTACAGTACAGTTTGACGTAAATGAGTGGGGTTTTTTTTAAAGCATGCAAAGGGCTAGCGATGACTCATCAATCGAAGGCTATGCAGCTTTTTAGTTTTGAATCATTTTCATAATTATTCCAAATTTCTACAGCATTTCTGCTCTGTAGTAATGGATGATACAGTAAATACCAGGTAATGCAACAGCTTGTCAACACTTAGCTTGCACTATGTAAATAGTAGTTCATAATCAAGGTTAATTTGAAAGACTTTTAAATGATACAATTATGATCCATAATATAAAATCCAAATTTTAGGAATTGGACTAATACTAACTTCTGTTTTGTATATATTTCTATTATATCATCAGTAAAAATGTTAATTCCCACAGTAAGTGAGTTTAAAATCAATCTAATTAATGTAAGTCTAAATTTTGACTGATAGTTTAAGAGTTTAATTTGTATATATTTAAAAGAGCTGTTACATTACATTATAGTAGCAATAAAAGAAAAATGAATATGCTCATCACTTGTCATCCTTTTATTTCATCATCAGCGCGTTATATTAAAATTACAACATCATACTGTACTTCAGCATCCTTTGGCAGAGAAACATGCAAATGGCCAAACGTCAGTAATGGCCAAAGTACTCCAGCATCAAACTAAAAGAAGACAACTTTATATTTATACAACGATGAAAAACATTCTATGTTTTCAAAACATGTTCACCGACTAACAAACTGATTAATATGGCACAAATCTTACAGCACAGACTGTCAGTTTTAGCCAAAAAACATTTACATCTCCTTCTTTTCTTTTGGCCTACAACATGCACAGGAAACACTGTCTGTCATGCTGTCATAGAAGATGTACACTCTTTTAATTTTGTTTTTCATCACACAGTATCATATCATAACATTCAGAATCAAATAACTGCTCAATATTGACCTTAAATAACCCAGTAATCAGACTGATCTGGATCAAAACACAACATTCTACCATTATTGACTATACAACAAATACAGATTCAGTGTTTCACAATACAATATCTTCATACAACTCTCTAACTAAGCTTTAGGTTTGACTCCCAGACACAGAGCTAGCTCATTTCTCTGGATCTTTCCGTCCTTGTTGACATCACAGTGACGCAGCAGAACGGCTCGCAGCTTGTCCAGCTCAGGGCTCGTGATGTTGGGCTGGAGAGGACAGAAGAGAGAGGACAGAAGAGAGAAGGACATTATATTGTAAATGTGGTATTTGTAAGCAGCACATTTTTTTTTTCTTTACCCATTAATGAAGTTGTTTCTGTCAGCTTTAGCTTGTGGAGTTTTTAATGAGTGTGTATCATTAGTGTTGGATATCAACACACTGGCAGCGTTTATATGGGTCCACACTGATCAAACTCAATTGACATCTGTTCCAAAGAGTATCTTCTCTTTGAGTTGACAGTTACACTTTTTAATAATGTAAAGAATTTTCAATAACATGAATTCAGTTTGATCTTGAAATAAGGTGTGGCACCGCGTTCTGTGCAGAGCAAATCTTCTCTCAAATGTATTTGGAGTTGACGTAGTTGTAGAGAGAGTTGTAGCGCTGCGACCAACAAGTATTTTCATTATTAATTCAGTTGTTCTTGATTAATCAGCTAATTGTTTTGTCTATAAAATGTCAGAAAATAGATGATGATTTCCGAGAGCCCAGAGTAGCATCTTCAAAATTGTTTTACATGACCATCAATCCAAAATTCAGTTTAATTAATATATGACACAGAAAAGCAGTGGGTTGGCTGTTTAAATTAACTCAAATCGGACTCAGACACAGGTATGGTATACATTTCCTATTGTTGATGAGGTTTTATTGAGGTTTGATACCCCGAGCCCTAAGTGTGCAGGAAATTGAGAGGGAATATTATCAGCAATATTTAGTACATACATGTATATACCTGGACATCACAACAATTGTACTTTTATGGTAAACACCACTGTAATATCTGAATGCCAGAAAGCATTTTGGCAAAAAACAGCAGGATAGTGTCTTACCCTGACCAGCCCCATCATGTCTTTGACAAAGCCGTCCACCTCAGGACCCTCCAGCGCTCCTGTCTTACTCTGAACAGCAAGGAAAGAGACAGAAAAAAAGATGAAGAAAAGAATAAAAAGAGTAGCCAAAAGAGAAAAGACAGAAGTGTGGATTACTCCATCTAATTTACATCCCACTCACATTGTTCAGTTCACGTTAGTCTTCCTTGTCTGGGCGTATTCCTTAGCTTCATTTTATTTAAATCTCATCTCCAGGTTACATGCAGTATGATCTGAAGCAGAAGTACACCAGCGCTACTTGACAGTGTTGCACACTGCAGGAAAAATATGATGCTTCTGTCCCTCCTTCTCACTGCAGTAACTCAAAACTCTTGTTTGAAAGCAGTTCCAAATGAGATAATAGTCTCTTACCATGAGGCCAAGGCTCTTTAAAGCTGAAATCTGTAACTTTGTGCATATTTTCACATTCTCCAGGATCAAGAGACGTTGTATGAAAGCCTGCAGCTTTTCAAAACTTGAGAAAGGTGCTATTTGCTATGCTGTTAAGTGCTTGAAAATGCAGTCATGGTGTGAAACATGTCACTGACCGACTAGTCCACAGACTCTATTTTAAGTGGGGTGTGAGGTGCCAAACTGATCACAATGTTTCAATAGTGTGGATTCTCCAGTCACAGTAAAAGTGCAGTTCTACACCTTAAAGATGGATTATGTGCATATTACTTAAAGAAATTACTACTCACTATTACCTATAATGGTACTTGTCTTGCGGAGAACTACTCTATACCCCAATGGTATAATAATGATAATAATATGAATAATATGAATAGCTTGAGAAATCAGAGTTGACTAATAGCCAACAGTGACCACAGGACACTTCTCGCAAAGCTTCTCTGAACATTAAAGTAAGTGCNNTCCTCTTCTGCACACTGCCACACGTTATGCAAATTTGAGAGTGTTATTAAATGAGAATGGAAAATGTTTAGTGGCGCTGATATCTGCCTTGACTGGAAAGCTGCCATCACTGATAAGGTATAAAGAATCACCTGTTGTGCTAAGGAGCAGTACTGTCAGGCTAGCTGACCATTCAAAGCCTGCTGTGTTAATTGTCACACTGCTTTAATCACCCATATTATTGAAAAAGCTAAACAAAGTGCTTTAAAATATTTCAGAAGTGCAACAGACTCTAGAAATGGAAATAGGACGATCATATTTCAGAGGTTGTTCCTTAAACCAAAACACCTACAGTCCACATTTCTTGCAGGACATGCCAATAATTAGCTTTGATGTGGTGAAATTATGAAATAGCTTTCATCATCTGTGTCCCACTCGTTGCATTATTGTACTTACAACATCATAATGGTTAAAGATCTTGTCAAAGTCTCTCTTTCTCTCCTCTTTGCTACAGGCCTTGAGAAAAGAAGAGAGGAGTTGTTAAAAATCAAGAGTATGGGGAGAAATTAGATAAAGATAACAGATATAACTTAATAAACAGCTGGAACATGATTTACCGTCATGTTTTCATCTGCCAAGTATTGAAGAACAAGATAAAGCATACACTTACATCCATCTGGAACTGGAGCAGGAAGTTCTCGTCCAAAGCCAAGATCCTAATTGAGAAAGAAATGCATATTTTACTAATATTCGAGTAATCAAAGAGACAAATATTCCGTGTGGTGGAATTGTTACCTTCTTTCTCTTGTGGGAAATTTAAGATATAGTATAACACTTTAAATGAATGGTACGGTGAAAGTACAGCCATGTTTTCATGTGTATTCCTTTAAAGTTCACCACAGGTTGGTACATTTTGTGTTTATTTTTTGAGATTTTAGCATTTGGCAAAATTTTATCAAATCTCTCTTTTATGGCTATCTCACCATGTGACACTTGTATTGTGGCACCTCTAAGACTAGATCTTTATCCTGCTTGTTGAAAAGTACCTGGCCAAGTCGTTCAAATCCAAACAGCCATCCTTGTTTTTGTCGAAGATTTTCATCTGCAAGAAAAGGGGGATGTATTGAGAAGCATGAAAATAACTTCAGCCACTCTGAATCTCTCCGTCTGTTCTGTTGCTGGTTATTTCCTCACACCACCTGTGACTCCAGAGCCAACTCATCATTCAATCTGACTTTGACCGTGAACCAAATTGAAATCTATGAACTTGTTGGAACAGGCTATCAGAGACTGTGGATTTCCACAGAGGTGACTCAGGGAGATGGTCAATCAATAAACAAGCTGCCTTCTCTGTCACTCTGTCTTTTGACAGCTGCAGCAGTACACAAAATCTCAGGAAAATAATATCACAAGAGAAGAGTCCCTCTGAACAATTGTTGGTTTTCCTCTTAGGAACAATGGTTTCATTTGGCAGTTGTGTGGCAGAATAGTTTATGGCAGCTACTTAAATCTTTCCAGTCTTCTACAGCTTTTATTTGTGAAAATAAACATGTCAAAAATAATGTTTGGAGGACAGATGTTGCACACATTTCATCCATTTCAATTAGTAACCCAACTAGCACTTGCAAAGTAACTGAAAATTGCAAGATTTGACTGTTTAAACCATCTGTTTACACCCAGTACATACAGTAGATGCAACAGACGGACTGATTTCAAGTCAGATTGGCATGACACCTGACTAAACACACCTAGTTAAAACGCTGTCTCTAACTGTTTTAAAGCTAGACAAAGTAGTAGTAGTAGTAGTGCAGACATCAATACACTACAGATACTCTTGCAGGATCATGTGCATACCAAGTAAGTTTTACTATAGAATGTGTGTTCGTGAGTGTGAGAGTGAATTGTATTACTACGACCATTGTGTCTGTGTACTCCTCCAGCTTGTCAGATGACACTTCCTTGTGATGCTGTTGGAACAGATCTTTCAAGAAAGCCTAAGAGACAAAAGTTTATCACGTAATCAGACAACCAAACAGCCAAATCCGATGTGTGATAACACAGTTACACACAAGGAGGATTTAACAAAGTTATTAAAATCATTAAATGCCTTCATCCCATTGGTATTTATTTTAAACCCCTTCATGTCAACATCTTTGATGAATCAACCAAGAATCTGTATTCTAAAGAAAAATATGATATAAGAAGCTGGAAAAGGACAAACATCTCAGTGTATGGCAGAACAGGAAATAGTGGCTGTGTTGACAAGCTTACCTTGAGCTCCTGAGCTGATATGTAGCCGCTGCAGTCAACGTCGTACTTCCTCCATATCTACAGTGGGCAGGAAAGGGCGAATGCTTACATGCGGTGTGCAGTGGTTATGAATGAATGTGAACTAGTTGGAATAAAGCTTAACTTAATATGACACCATAAAACGTGTCATCATAGCTAGTGGTGCTGTTCGCTTGTGTTTTTATAACATGACATTCACAATGAGAACTGCAATTCACTGTTGAAATGTCGCACCAGATTAGATGCAAAATAGATCGATATAATAGATGTAATTCAGATGGTTAAAACCAACTTGTAATTAAGATGTTATCAAAGAACTGCAATGGGTGTTGTCATCACTACTTGAACCACAAAATTCAAACTGTGCACTGGTTCCAGTCAGGTTAGAATTCATAGTTCTGAGGTTGTTGGAAGACTTCCTCATACTTGTTGTTGCAAGTCACTGATACATTCTCCTCTACTCTGTTGGCCTGTTGCTGGTCGATGTGGTTTTACCAGTTAGGCAAGAAAATGATAACATGTTGCAACTTACCTCCATTATCATTTTCTTAGAATGTATCTATTGATCCACTTCGTAGTTCGTGTTAAAGGCTCAAAATCAAAGAACTGTTGAAATACAGCTGAAATTCTTACATTTTCTTTAGCTTGAAAATATATCATCTGGTGTGAATTCATGTGTGGCATATTTTTGAGTCCCAACCATACAGTGTAAGGTCCCGACATACAATATACACCAGGGAATAGGCAGCCCTGTAAAATAATTAATCTAGTGTTGACATGCAACAATGTTCCCCAATTCAATTCATGAATGTTGCAGTCGCTTCATAAATGTTTTAGACCACTGGCCCATCAGGATATCTCTAGTTTTTGTGGTTTTAATCATTACTGTTCTTATAACCTTTCATTGTAGTTGACATATTCCTGATAGTTCTAATTGGAGGATATGGCTCGTCTCATGTCGTCTTGTCTCATAATAATGTTTGGTGTAGTCTGTGACCTTACCTTCATGAAGTCAACACTGTTGTCCAGAGGAGCTTCTCTGCGGAAAATTAACAGGAAGTTCTCATCCTCAGGGAGGATCATGTTGGCCAACTGGAAAACAAGTCAGAGGTCAGAGGTCAAAGCAGAGAGCAGTGATTGGATAATGACATTGTATGATGCTTTCCATCTCGTTAAGCTTTGCCCATTTGATTCTTGGAGAGAACAGTTACCATCAAGTTTACAGCAGTTATACAAACTCTAGTCTGGTCTTGCAATCTCCAATGAAATTATTGATTGTGAGGTTTGTGGATTATAAACTGGGACACTGTATAAGGAAAGAGACTTTGCTGTTGAGTTTTTAAAATAACATTTTTATTGCCATACGCTTTTATTGTATTAAGGTGGCAGCAGAAGCTGCAGATATCTCAGAAGATCTGCAAACTGAAACTACCTGCATGGTTAGATATGAGGGACAAGGGCGCCCAGATAGCTCAATGGGTTGAGCGGGCGCCCATGTAGCGAGGGCTGCAGCCCTTGCGCGGTTGACCCGGGTTCGACTCTGGCCCGTGGTCATTTGCCGCATGTCATCCCCCACTCTTTCTCCCTCATTTCCTGTCTGCTCTCCAGCTGTCCTATCGAATAAAGGCGTAAAGGCCAAAA
>NTHP01000288.1:171687-206321 GCA_003416845.1 Oplegnathus fasciatus | reverse complement strand
TGAATCATGATGAAAGTAACATGAAATTGATTACACGTAATAACAAATTAAGACATACAAAGAATTAATTTCTACGTGTATGAACACAATGTACATGTGAGAGGAAAAACAACAAAAAGGATCAAGACATCACCGGCCACTGTTTGCGTTTTTATTCCAAATAAGTTACAAACAAACCCCTAGTATAGTAGTGTACTTAGTACCAAAACAATATAGGATTTGCTGTGTTCACATAGGCGTGTGAATATATCACAGTGTGTATATTACATGTGCGTATGTTACACATACATATATACACACACTCCTACATGTATGAAAGCACATATATACATACAGTACAACTCACAGCCACATCATGCAGTCACACACACGTAGACTCAGGAGTCTAGACTCAATGCTACTGGTTATTTTCACTTTCTCCACTCAAATGAATGTGGATGCTCATTTTTTCGGGATTGAACAGGAAATCCTCATCAGTCTTTCACACAACTTGACAGAAACACAGCCAGCTGCTTCTGAAATCCCACACGGAAGAGTGAAAGAAGAAGCGGGTGTCCGTATAAATTCCTTGCGTCAGGAAAACGGCTAAAAGTGTCACAGCACACAGCCACATGTGTTTGCTTTAAACGTATTGCAAAGTAGTAGTATTTTTTTTTCTTCAGTGTCCTGGAACACCTTTCAAGCAAAAAGTGATGTTTGAGTTTCGAGACTGTAAATCAAAGCAGTTGTTGACATCAGAGACAGATTTACTATATACAGCAGGGACAGTGTTATTTCCAAGCCATGATTAGCGACAAAGAAGCAAAATCTTATCATGATCCTACAAAAAGACATCGATAGACACCATAGGAAAAGGTGCACCAGTAAGACCTTTGGCCCTGACTTGAATTAGACTCTTGTACAGTACAATAAAATACAAGTTGTGCCCGTTTCACACTGCGCATTGAGAACAAAGTCTAGTGCACATGTAAAAGTAATTCCACCGTAGTTAATGTCCATATAATGAAATATTAGTCAGATCTCACATACAGGTGTTTATGGGGGGCTTCACGTCATATTGGATGATGGCAAAGATGACAAAGATTCCCATGTTTATGACGTGAGCATTTCTGTCATTAGACAACACAAGATGGTTTTATGATTGCAAAGTTGGCTGTATAAGAGAATACTGCGAATTAGAATACTGTGCGTTGACAATATGGCACTATATCCTTTAAATCTGTTTCTGTTCCTTGAATGATAGACTGACGTGAGGCATCCATATTTGTCTGCTTTTTCAGGCGAGTTTTGGAAAAATCCAAGTTTCTCAGTCATTATTACATCTCGGATATTGGTGGTATTTAGAAGCTGGAAAATGGTAATTACTCCAATATGACATGAATGGAGCTTCATCTATCTAATCCCAATCTATATATGCCATATTAGTGAAACTGCATGATTTTATATCAAAGAAAACAATCCCATGCTTAGGATGGATAGAGGTATGAGCTGTCCCAACATTGTAGTTGCCTTTTTTTTGTTACCTTTTGTTAATTAATGATAAGATGAATGATGTTAAACACATTTTGAGAATCTGTTTTCTGACTGTGTAGCAGTGTGAAAAGGGCATTTCTTGCTCTTAATGGACAAAGAGACGAGGAATCGGCCTGAGACCTGTGTTGTTGTTATGTAGCATTCAGGTCCTGAAAATGCTACATACAGAATAGCCTAGAGGTCCGTGTGGTCCAAATACAGCAACCCTCAGTTCACTTTCACTTCAGGCGCTGCATTCTCAATATTTTTTTAACAAAGGCAATATGATTGCCATCTCATTATAGGTTGAATTGCAAAGAAATGTCTTGTCTTGCACAGAGCGAAGTGAAAGTAAACTGAATTTGAAAGCCCTGAAGGTCAAGTCTGTAGGAGATGCTGAGCGTTTGAAGGCTGGAGTTCCCTCAGTGTTCCGCTTTTACACAAAGAACAGACTGAAGAGGTTACTGTCAAAATCCAGATCAAAATTGCTACTGAAATGGGAAGCAAATGGCAGTGGCTCCCATGTTAACTTCAAGCATCTACGACATTCCTCTTTTTGAGTTAGTTCTTCGTTTTAATCGGACCATCAACACACCAGGGGAATATTAATGAATGTAAAATGTTAAGTATGTTATCAGAAGTGAGGATCCATCTGTCTTTAAGAGCAATTCAGAGTCTGTATGACTGTGACAAACAACAGTGTAGTTTAATGCTTCATAGTCTCATGTGTTCCAAAGAGTGCCAGCTAGAAATAAAGCTGTTTGGTTCTTTTTACATTTTTTTTTTTCAAAGGTTTTTCACCAAATAACACTAAAGAAATACGAGCCTATAATGTTTATGATGGCACTCTGTATTGCACTTTAATGACAGACACATACTCCTTTCCCCATAAACAGTGTAAAAAAAGATGTCCGCAGTTTAAAGTTATCGCGAGATAACCATTTTAGTGTTTAAACACAGAGAACAGTGTTAGTTAACAGTGCTGAAGCCTTATTGATTGGTCATCAGTGAAGTTAAAGTGTACCACAGTCCTCTCAAAGCAACACTTCATATGGTCACTCCAACTCTCACACGGAGACAAACTTGAGTCCAGTTGGGGTGTTTGATACAGTCAATAAACCATCCTTCAGTCATTCAGTGAAGAGTCCAGTTAGTTTCCTCTGAGTGACTTGTAGTTTTACTGTTAGGCAAGCTACATCAAATGTGTATTTCTGATTTGTGGTGGGCTGAGATTCTCAGCTGAACCTGTATTTTCCTGGAAAACGAAAGATGAATTGCATAATGGATTCAGTCACCTCTGAAGTCCGGAGGAAAGTAACTTGCACATACTGAAAATAGCATATAGAAAAATCTATACAAATATATTGAAGGAAAAAATGCCATCGGGTCTTGGTCGGGTTGTATGTTTGAGTTCAAGTACAGTACAGTGATCCTGGTATTATTGTTATATGTGTTTGGTCCCTGGGAGACAAGCTACTGCAACAAATAACAAGACGTTAGATTAGTTAAAGAAAGAGATTTTAGATGTACACTCATAGTTTCACAGTCTCTCTCTGTGTTTTGCACAAAAAGTCTGCTGTTTCCTGAAAGCATCGTGTCTCTTATTTTAGTGGTTTACAAACTTAAACTTAAATACAGGTTTCAGTATTCAGATTCAGAGATTTTCACCTGACAGCAGAGAGTTGAGGGGGCAAGGCTGTTTGTGAGGAGGAAGCTCTTAGGAGACTTAGCACAGTTTGGTTTACTAGGTGACACGATGTGACTGAAAAATTAAATGAGGATATTCCCTCAAGTGTTAATACCAATAATTTCATCACAGACAACCAAATCAACTTTAATTTGAAACTGTGTATTACCTGATACTACAGCAGGTCTTCATGACATGATTCATACTTTGCGGTCAGACAGGACCTGCAGGTACAACCTCTAATATAAAAGAAAAAACATCCATTAGATTCCCCCTTAGTTGCTTTTCTAAAGGAAAACGCGGGAGGCTCGTCAACAGGTTTCTGCTGTAAATTTGTCTCACTCATATTAAAATAAAGTCTTTGTCTGCCTCCTCCCCAGAGTCTGATGACTTCTTGCGTGCTGCCTTGTCCTTGTCTGAGTTTGGAGATTGGTCCTTGGTCTTGAAGGTACCATGATCCTCAGAGTTGGTACGGAGAGGGCTGGGTCGCTGGACAGAGTCTGAAAGAGACCCCGAAAATGATAATAAGTGTTAACAATGCTTGGAGCAAGGGGAAGAAATGAGGCAGAGGAGGAAGAGATGAAATGATAAATTATTTTAAAATATATTTGAAGAGATTTTTATGGTACATGTAGCTGTTATTAAGTATGCTGCTGCAGTTGGCTCATCTTCCAATACAGCCAGTTGGAATAAATCAACTAAAACAGGAAGTGATATAAAGCACCTCAGTCCCACTTCATCCAAAGAGCAGCCCTACAAGGCTGAATAACTAATCTGCAACCTTATACAAGACACACGCAGCGAACTCCCTAATGATACCAGCAGTGTGTATACATACAGTGTACTGTATACTGTAGAGCCTGCTGACAAAAACGGCTCAGAAAGGTTCAGCAAATGTGCAAAGGACAGCATGATTAAAACTGTAGCAGAAACAATGGATATGCAGCACCAACTATTTTTAATAATATAGAGCCTTGCCTCAGGGGTTAGGCTTCACACTATCCAGGGTCCATGTATTGGCCCTGATCCTCTCTTTGTGGTTTCAGCATATTCCTACGTTTCATCTACACTACAAATGATATCCAATCAGGAAATTCTGAGACTAAATTGAACAAATCTGTGAATTTTGAGAATATACTGATTGTTATCCCTGTGATGGACTGGTGATCTGTGGTCTACTCTCTGCCCAATGCATGCTGGGATGGAGTGACTACTTAAAGGGGATCCTGCTCCGCACTACCACTTGAGTCTTCTTGATCATCTTCTTCAACATGCATAGAGGCATTTGAACATTCGCCTGTGTATACTGCCACCTATTGGCCCCTTGATTTACTCTGTAATGAGGCAAATGATCCAAATAAATTTCAAGTATGTTGATTTGCACCCTGGCACATATTATGATATATACAGTGCTTCCAGGCAAGGGAGGAAAATGTGACTTTCTTTTTTAAAAAACTTTTTTATGAAGCCCATCACCTGAAGACATTAATGTCTTAAGTTTGGTGTTACAGCATCATTAAATCTCAAATTATGAGGAAGGAAAGTTGTCTTCTAGGTAAAAAAGGTGGTGTTGTCCAAGATTCCCTCTAATGGCACAGAGGTAGACAGAAACTAACCCCCAGCCTTTAAGTCTCTGTGGAATGACTCAATATGCATATTAAAGCAGAAATGTTATTAAACTTCTATTGAGGATCAACAAAACAAAGAACCAGCAAACCAAGTAGCCAATGGCTTCAAAATAATTATTTGCCTGAGTTGTGCTCATGAACATGAATCAGATGTTTGTACCTCCGACAGGCACCAGAGGGTGTCACTGATAACACAGTAAAAAAAAAAAGGGAAGAGAGACCAAAGGAGAGGAAACANAGAGAAGGCCAGGCTGTCTGTTACATAACAGATAAAAGATGAAAGGCAGAGGGACTGAGTGAGAGCTGTGACCCGAATCTATCAGTCTGTCATATTGTACATATACTGTAGACAGACAACAGTCAGCCTCCACGGGAACAATTCAAATATATAAGACCACGGGGGAAACCAGCACACTGTCAGATCCTGACAGTGACATCAAACATCTACCACTCTGTGTTGGGGAAATCAAAGGACAGGTTTTGCGTGAAGGAGAAAAAAGGGCAACTGCTAGTGCCACTGTGTTTGTAAGAAGTTTCACTGCAGTTGAAAATCGATTTATTTATTGGCATTAACATCATAGCATGAATGAGTTAAGTAGAGATACTCAAAGACTTTGACAGACAGATTTTGTGACCCACCATCCTTAGTGGTTTTGTTGGCAGAGCCTCCTGACTGCAGGCTGGTCTGGCCCTCCTTGTCTTTATCTGACAGCATCCTCTTCAGCGTGGGAGGAAGAGCTGTGACTTTAGGAGACACACTGCCACTGTTGGGGGAATCTGAGCTCTCATCTGTCAGTGAAATGATCGGAAAAACAAATATTATCAACTTAAAACAAATAATTTCTCATCTGTCAGCACAAGTTGTAGAAAAAATATAGTTCACAAGCCCAATGCAAATATGGAATTGCTACCTGTATAATCTAAAATCATACTGCACTCAAAATAAACAAAATATTCAACAAAGATGTGGTTCAGGAAGATAAAAACTGAATCACTGCAGCAACAATCCCCTGAGTGTGGCCATCAGATCCAGTGCTCTGACTGTACCTATGCTCCTGCTGCTACTGGTGGTCCTTGGCTTCTGTGGGATGGTGGGTCGGGCAGCCAGGGTGGGCTTCGCTCCCTGTGGCACCGGTGGTTTGGGACTCACTGGTCCCCCAGGGGAACTCGAGGAGGACGTAGCCCTGAGACGAGGGACCGGTTCAGGCTTGGTCTCACCACGAGGAGGGGTCTTCTCTGGAGAACCAATGGGTTGGTCTGATTTATTAATCGAGCCACTGGGAGACCTGCTTTCTGAAGTTGTGGGCTGGGGCTTGGCTGCTGACCCATGCAAAAAAAAATCATGCACACAATGATGATGATGATTTTTATGTACTGTGTCGACAGTATGAAGTATGAACCCAGACCCCAAAACATGAACAGCTAAAGTAGCAATTCATATCCAAACTTGTCTCCCTGCATTTGTAGGCCATGGAACAATAGCTGCCTCAGAAAGAACCACGAAAACAATCCAAACACAAAGACCAGCTGCAGGTCTGCATGAATCATTAACAGTTAGCTTGAAAGTTAGTTTATTTCAGATTTAAAGTTGCTCTGTCTAATTTTTTCCATGTTTATCTCAACAGATAAAACAGCTTACCTGTTGCATTGCTGTCAGGCCTGTCGGGGCTGGAAGACTGGAGGAGACACAAGAGCAAAATACTGGATCACTATATTAGTGCAGAACGGTAAAAAAATTATTTTTTTTAACAGATTACTCAGATTTATGAAGTGAAGTATGTACAAATATCCCTTGTACAAACACTACAAATTGTTAAAACCGCCTTTTGAGTCTGGTATACTTTACACATTGCGGGTAAATATATATATATATATATATATATATATATATATATATATATACACACACACAATTTTATATACAGTATATTTTTAGCTTCAAGCTTTAATTTTAACAGTGATTGGAGAAGTGCAGTGCTGTGATACTGAATGTACATGTACCACTGCCAGGCAGCATTTTAACAGAAGGGGGCGCCTTTGTGTTAGAAACTGTTGAGGACACAGCTCACACACCCAAGCTTTGTATTAATGACCTGCCTCCTGAAAAGCTCTCTTCATGTTACCTGCATACACAAAGACATACATGCACACACACACACGCACACACACACACACACACGCACACACGCACGCACGCACACACACACACACACACACACACACACCTGGAAGCCAGCCAGAACAAGCAGATGGCAGGAGAGGCTTTACTGCCACTGATACAAGGTCAGAAAAAACCCTAATGCTGCAAACACCATAAACCTCTTACTGCACACACATACACACACACACACACACACACACACTACAGTCTGCAGTGCTGTAACTACAGTAGATAGGGACCAATAATACATCTAGTGAACACACACTTACAGGTGCCAAAACCAACTCACACAAATAGTGCACAAAGATACAGTTATTGTCCTTATTAAACTCTGGGGATATGTGTTATTTCACGAATTCTGTTCCCCTTGAATCACACTATGATTTATTTCAAATGAAAACAAATGTATTTTTGTATGCTTTCGAGGAAATGAACACGTGAATGTAGAAAAGAGAGCAAAGGAAGTGAAGGAGCACTTTTGGTTTAAGGCATCAAGTGAATTTGAGACTTTAAAGTAGGTGAAATATTCCCACGACATTTATGTCCTGCTGTGAGTCACGACAGAGAATTTGCATATCAGCCGTCTTTCTCGTCTTCATTCTGTCCATTTGCTGTTCATGCTTCCATCTCTTCCCTCCCTCCTCCTCCTCCTCCTCCTCTCACCTTGTCGTCTGGCAGAAAATCAGGGTTTGTTTGTGTTTTTATGTCAACACGTTGACAGGCGCAACGACTACCCTGAAGATATACACAAGTCTCAGCATCTGTACGTGCCTGTGTGTGTGTGTGTGTGTGTGTGTGTGTGTGTGTGTGTGTGTGTGTGTGTGGATGCTTCTTATTTTGTGTTTTCTCCCAGCTGGAATCCACAGTTAGTGAGTGTTGAACAAAACAACCTTGACAAGTGGAGACTGAACACCTACAGCGCTTTGGCCCCAAAACAAAATCAAATGTGTCCTTATTTAAACAAGCATCTCTCTATATCTCACTGCCATACCACTATCATGAAACCTTAAACCTTATTTTTGTAGTTTATCCTCAACTGTCGCCTTATTTTGACATTAATTAATCATTATTAAAGCAATAAATGGCTTAAATGCAGCTTAAATAATGGAGTCTATATCTTCTATTTTACTAAAACACTCTTTTACAGTCTGAGATCTACAGATGGAAGTCTAGAAGGTAATCACTAAACTTTTGAATCTCTTGCAAGGATTGCAATTACTGAGCTTAAAATCTTTTATTACCTTAATTTTATCATATTACAGTTGGATTTTTTTCCAGTTTTATTGTACTTTATTATTGTCACTTTCTTTTGTTGGTCCTTCTTTTATTCCATGTTTGCTTTGTTTGTTTTTGCAATGGTTTTCTATGTGAAAAGAAAAGCTACTTTGTTACTGATAAACCAATCTCAACTCAAGGTCCTCTTACTCATTTGTTCTGGAGCTTTCAACCAAATCACACGGTTAAACTTTCCATGATTCTGAACACTTCTACCAAAAAGTTGCCATAATGGACCATATGATATGGTAAAAAGCTTAAAAAGAATCGAGTAAGTCGACCTTGAGTTCGCTTTTTTTTTGTTAACAATGATCTGATCTCACTTTGTAACTGTCTGGAAAAAAAGCCTTGTAAATTAGGACCCAACACAAATGTCGCTGGTGCAGGTTATATATGATCATCTTGTCCTTTCAGGTTCAAATCAAGCACAAGACCTTTGCCATATGTTGCTGTCTCCTTCTTTCTTGTAACCCTGGTGCTTACTTTTTTAAAATCATACCACCTCACCTTGTGTGCTCTCCTCTCCTGCTTGGCCTTCATCTCTGCTAGGAGGCCGCTGCCCATCATCTGCAACCCCGGGTATCGCCTGCCTCCCTGAGGACTGCCCCTGCCGTCCGAACCCTCCCAGGGCTCATCTATGGAGTCCGGCGTCCTCAGCTCCTCTGAGCGGTCCGAGCTGCTGCTGTAGTCTGTGGGCTGCGAGCGGCTGGACGCGTCTCTGCAGCAAAGACAGGAATTATTAGTGAATCAGGGGTTGACCGGTACACTGAGACTGACTTGTGGGTAATCTATTTTTCTATAACAGAAAAAATAATCCTGTTTTTGTTCATCTGTACCTGGACTTTGGCTCAGGTGCTGGGCTCTTTACTGCCACCTTTGGTGAGGAGGGCTCCTCAGGGATGGTGGAAGCTGGTGTTGATGCTACAGAGGATGTACCCGAAGCTGGAGGGGTTGCCTGGTTTTTCTCAGACTTATCTGATTTGTCCGATTTATCAGATTTGTCCGATTTGGTGGAACGTTTGATAAGGTTGAGGAACCCTCCTTTGCTCTTCTTTTTCTCCCCATCCTGAGATTCTGAACTCTTCAGGGAACGTCTGAGAGGAGACGGAACGAGAGACGAAGCGACAGAAGGACAAAAGACTTGTTTAATGTGTATGTCACTTAAGAGGTGAGTACAATAAATATTAGAACAAGTACACTTTAATATGAATTTAAATAAACATAATCCTTACTTGGAATCCATCTTGGTGACTTTTGTTGAGAAGAACTCGTCCACACCCTCATCCACCCTTCCCATGAGGCCATTCTGCTCCCCATCCTGAGATGGAGCGCTGTTGATTTGCTGAAAGAGGAGAGTTTACATGCATGTGTATATGGTATATAATCCACCCATGTTTTGCGTCAGTCTTTTCTGTTTAATTTCATGAAAGGAATCCTCTTTTGGGGCTGACAGTGTCTTGAAATCAACTTCCACTGCCTGCAAAGCTTTACTCACGGGTACTTTGCTGGAATGCGTCTTCTTGTTCCGGCGGGGTCGTAGTTTGGTGAAGTGCTGCAGCTTTTTTTCCTCCTCAGACGGCAGCTCCACCATCACTCCTGGTGGACGTTGCTCCAGTTTTGGCAGGCCCTGAGATGGAGTAGGTGGAGTTCGAGATGAAGCGTCCTCCACATGGATAGGGACGTCCTCCAGGGCCTTGTCCAGGTCAAACTCCATCTCTGTACATAGGTTGGACAGTCGTGTTTGTAGTATATACATCGAATGTTCTAGTGTACTCCTGTCACAAGTATACTGATGAATTATTTGAAAGACCAAATATAGAATGATTAAATCCAGCCAACCTAACCCATCAAGTAAGCTTTTTATAGTATAAAACAGAACTATAATATATTATTTGAATTTGAATATAATAAACTGCTTACCAAAGGCACGAGACACTGGCCGAAGCATTCTGCTGTGGATGCTCTTCCTCTTGGATTTAGGAGTCATCTGGAAGAGGAGCAGATGATCAGATATAATTTGTGGTTATCGTTAATAAAATATCAAAACTGTCATTTCTATCATTCAAGACTGGTTGAGCTTTAAGTTAGATAAGCCATGATTGTTCTTCACAAAGAAAATATTCTGGGTGAACAAATGAACAAGCAGATATTGTCAAAAATCATACAATTTATCAGTAACAAGCTAACTTTGTGGCTGTTGGATCCTGGTTTCTTATTCGGGATTCTGTCATAGTTTACTTGAAACTACACAGGATTTCATAGACTAACTAAATATCACCCTATTTAATCAAAAATATAATTATTAACAAACTGTAGAGGTAATTATCTGTATTGATTTTCCCCATCACACACATATTTCTTCAATCTGGAATAACACAGACATCTTTATCTACATATAGACAGGAACTTCTTATGTTTAAACAAGGTTGACAAGGCACACTGGTTAATTAAATTGTTAATTGTTTTCTTCGTTATGTATCCTAAAATGTAAAGTGGGAGAATTAGGTAGGCTGTTGGGGTTATGAAGGAACATATATCTATTTCCACTGTCTTCATACATTGGCAGATAGTGCACACAGTAGCACCCCAACACATATTACAGTATATTGTACTGTGATCCACATTTACAAGGTGGTGATGACAGACAAAGTGCATTGAGTGGAGAGGAGCAGTGCAAAGTGGCTGGATGCATTACGAAAAATGTATATTTTCAATTATCAGCATTCAACAGTGTAAAATATACCTTGGAGAGTGAGTGAGGAAGTGGTAGATAAATGTGTCCTACTATACTCGTACTGTAGTTTTTCTACACTATCTTTTAAAATACATCATGAGGATCAAATATGCAAATACAGGAGACTCTTTGTGCTATAGAAAAAAGCTACAGCACAGAGAACTGTATTGCAGGCAGGCACAACAAGGAGAGACAGAAAAGGGAAAGAACAGTAAGACGAAAAGAAAGTGGATTGAAAGGAGAGTGTAGAGGGACAGTCCAGAATTACTTACACTGGTGCAGCACAAAGTCTCCATGGAGCAAAGGTGGAAAGAGAAGGAAGAACAGAGGAAAAGAAGATTGAAGAGGAAGAAAGACAACACACAGTAAGGCCAAAGAAGACAAAAATGAGAGAGATAGCTGGGACAGTTTATGTAAAACAGGAGAAAGTCGAGATCAATCGAACAGAGAGAGAGATACAAGATGAAAAGAGACACAAGAGAAACAGACAGGACCAGAGACAGAAGAACGTGCAGCTCCCTGTTGACTGCAGCCTGCATTTACTGTACATCACAAGTCACGTACATTGTTATATCGATACTCCTTTTCTACAACAAATCTACATAAAAACTTGGTAAAAAAGCAACCATTCCTCATCTCAAGGCCCATGAAATGTTCACAAAGATTACTTTCTTTTTCAAATGTTATATCTTTGTTTCAAATGTTTCACTCTTTGTTAGTGTCCACCCCTCTTTCAGTCTTCCTAATCCTAAAGAATAAAACTTAAACTTCACTCCTACACATAAAAATGTGAATGACAAATGATTTCCTGTTGTCAATCTTCTATCAAAGAATCCATAAAATTTTTGGAAACATGAAACTTTGGTCCTGCTAGACTCAGGGATGTCTCCACACACACACAGATCTGCCCTCATACAGTATACAAGCCAACCTGAACAGCCAACTGTAAAAAGCAACACAGGCTGCTTTTAGCATTTTACAAAAAGTTCAGTTTACTAAACATCAAGACAGTTCTTTAAATTAATACAAAATCAATCCTCAATTGTGTTTGGTACATTTAGAGTTGTCAAGGTCTATTTTTCCAGTACAGGGTAATAATAAGCCAGGTGCTATTGCTTGTATTTGTGCAATACAACTAATGTAACTTGGCATTTAACTTGGGTGGCAAGACAGAATGACCAGGTTGCATTTTAAATAATTCATTTTACTGTAAATCCAGTCACATGAAAAACACGAGACGTAGATTACGAATCATAAAAAAGAACCACTCTTCAAACCCACACATGGTTACTGCTTTGTTAAGATGACTTCTGTTGATTCTCCACAAATGAAAATCATGAACAGCTAAAACTAATCTACTGGGCTCCAAGTACGTCGTACATACTCGCGCGCACACAACCCCCCCGTTACCCACCCAAACCTACCATGCATGTCTCTAGATCCTCCAACCTCTCAGCCTCCAGTATCTCTGCTGATGCCCGTTTAGGAATCTTCTCTTCTGGGACGTCCAGATCCACCGACTCCTGCTGCATCAAGGGGCGACCTCGCCGCACCAGATGGTCTGCCTGGGAGGAGGAGAGGAAACAGGAAGCAGAGATGTTGTAGGAAGAAGATATGGGCGCAAGGGGCAGAAGAAGAAGAAAGAGGGAGAGGAGAAGATGTGGATAGGCAAGGGAGAAAAAATCCAATAAATAAACATGCTTATGCTACCAAAGAAGTGACAAAACTGTAATTTGAAAAGGTTGAATGAATGTGGATATAGCTGAAAACATATTGCAGCAATTTAGAGGGCTTGAATTAACAGCCATTGTGAATGAACCAATGAGCCAGTGGAGAGCTCTGTTGACTTTAACCTTACCAGAGTGAGTTGGGATGTGGAAAGAGCCTCCAAAATCTCATCAACAATGCGATCGGACAGGAAGGATGCGAGACTCAGCTTCACCTCGCTGACACAGAGAAAAAGAGAGTGATGGTCAGGCAGCAAAGATTGACTGTGACAGGAGGTACAAGACACAACAGACCCAGACATAGCCACAGGAAGATCTCTGTGATTTGTCTATGAAATCTATACTTACATATACAAATACATACAAACTATTCAACCCACAAACGCACACACACCTGATCTTGTTGATAATATCCACCCCAGACTGCTCCAGGAGGGTTTTGGTGACAAAGCTCTTGGGTACGACCATCTTGGCTGAGCTGGCCTTCATCAGCTCTGGACGAAGATTACATCTCTTCATCACGTGGGGACACAGAGACTCTGCAGCATCCACCATTGACTCCAAAAGAGTCTGGAAGGAGTGAAGATAAGGGATGGATGGACGTGAACATGTGTGTGTGACGAGGGGTTTGATTAAAGCAACTCCCGGCTGACAAAGTGAGTGTACATCTTGATTTGATAATCCACCAGAAATTAACTTCAACTTTCAAGGAACACCTTTATTACTGTACATGTGACAGGTAGTGTATGTTCAGACATTTATAAAATATAATTTATACGATATAAAATATTGTTTCTTTAGTTTGGTTCCATATTTAATATCAGGTGCCCATTGCTGTGATAGTTTTGCTTTTAAATTCCCAGAGATCACTTGTACTACTACTTTCACTAATTATTTATTTATTTTTCTATATTTTATCTTACATTTCTGAAATTGGTTTTACCTATTTTGTCATAAAAATGTAACATTTTTTATAATTTGTTGGTTTTAATTTGCTGCCTTGTGTGAAGCACTTTGTACCTTATTATCATTATAAATCCAAAAAACGTGCCCTAAAGTGCTTTTCCGTAGATTTTCTGTTGGTTAACTTTTACCTTCTGCTTCCTATTTTCTAGTTTTCCTCCTATTTATCAAAACATACTGTATGTGATATGATGTAGTATATATGATGAGTATATATACTTTGACCCCTTGGTAGTATTAGATTTAAGGTAAAAAGTAAAACATGACTTAACAATTATCTTAAAGTATAAGTTGGTGGTTGTAATTCATAGTTTAACCATCTTTCCATCATGCCTGGAGTAAAGGTTATGACCCTACCTGTAGTTGTTGGTCCATGACACTAGTCACCTCCCCAGCCATGGACTCCAGTTTCTCCTGGATGGGTCCCACTGAGGAGCTGTTCACCTCCTCTCTGGAAGCTGATCCTAGGTGGTAGAGGTTAGGGAGCAGCTGGGGAGACACAGAGAGGACAACATAGAATGTTTATATGAATCACAGACAAAATTTAGCAAACTACTAGAAAACTGACCTCTAAATGAGCTAGTAAATGAAACCTTTTAATGTACGTGCACCAGAAAGACCCATGTATACAACGTGTCTCTCTTCTCACCGTTTTAGAGTTCCTGGCATCTTTGATGAGGCTCTCTGCTGACCTGACGTCCTCCAAGATGGCGTCTGTCTCCGAGTTCCTCAGAGAGTTCAGGTGGTCCTGCACCTTCACACAAATCCTGTCAATCATCTGGAAGACAAAAACAAGACATGAACGTTTGTTTGAAATGTCAAAGCTTCATACGTTTATTGGTTTTTCTTCTCAATACCTAATAGAAATATATACTGAAATAGCTATTTTCAGTTTTGTGGCAAGTCACCTCTATCTGTGTGATGCTGTGGGGGGATACTGATTTACCTAAACAGTAATAACTACAGTGCCAGGCACACTGATCAATGAAACCTAGCTTTGTCTTCACAGAATATAAATGTAATAGTACAGAAATACCAGAGGGAGAAGTGAGCGCAATAAGGATGAACTTTAAACGTAGTTCCACATAAGCAAAATCTCTTTTTGCCAGAGAAAAATGTACTCAAGACAAAACCAAAAACACTCTTGACCTTTATGTAGAAAGTTAGTGAAAATTTACTTTAGTGCAATCTTTTTATCAAATGTCCTATTTATTGTGTTTGGTGCAGTCCTGTCTACATTATAAACAAATACAGATTAAGTTTGGTGAAAAACTTGTAGGTTATAGTGCATGCAAATTCAGTAGTCACTGTGTGTGTATGTATGTTTGTGTCAGTTTCTTTACACACCTGTTGTGTGGTTGTGGTTACGATGCCCTGCTGCAGCCGATACGCCTGTTCCTGTAGGTATTTTCTGGTTTCATGGTTCCTGTACAGATAATTCTCAATCTGGGGGGGAAAACACAGAGCCACCGTCATGATAATAACCCAAAGTGATAATGATGTAAAACAGTGGGTTATTCTGTTTGATTTTCCCTGACGTTGTTGCATATAGCATTTTTTCTACACTATAAAAATCCTGTAACCCTATTACAGGGACAGCTGGAGGAACCAATGAGAATTCTTGAAATACCTTCAGCAAGGCGTCCTCCGTTTTCTCAGGGCTGGCCTTCAGAGCCTGGGAGGCATCGATGATGGGGATGGGCATGAAACGAATGGTGAAGTTCCTAATGGACACACAGCCAGAGGACATTATTCCACAATTAGTTCACGTTGTAGAGGAAGGGAAAGAGGCAGAGACGCCTATAGAGATGTACAGACTTGGGGGCAAACACGGCATTTCAATAAACATGAAAGAAAGTGATGCATTTGAACACATGCAGATAGTATTAATGCAACATGATGCACAGTTCAGGGTGTGTATTTTTACTCACTGTAGTACAATAGTAAACATATAGTGAAATACACCCACTTGTTTTATTTCTCGATACATTCATTTATAATTTACGAAGTCAATATCTGTCATTCATTTCAAGGATAGCTTGCTATTATGCTTATTGAACCATGACAGATATTAAAATATATAATCACTGTATATGAGTTTGAATCAATCAGTGATGCTGTAACCCCACTGAGAATTTTTAGGAAATGCAACTAAATGAACCCTTGATTGCTGCGTGTGTGTGTGGTAGACACAGCATTAGAGGCCCCTCAGCTGCCCTCACACTGGTCATATTACCGAGCAATGAACTTGCACCATTAGAGAGGTTACTCATCTTGAAATAGAGGTCACCACATACACACACACAGTATTAATATTCATATAATGGTGTAGGAGAGGAAGAACTGAAAGAAGAAAAAACAGAAAAAGAAATGAAGACACTGTAGAATGGAAGGCAGAAGGCACAGAGAGAGGAAAATGAGGGCTGGGTCAGATGTTGATGGTTTTCAACCTCAAAGGTAAACTGATTCATCTCTATTCAGACATGCCTGGCGTCACGATAAATACACACACACACAGCGAAGCACCACAGCAGGCAACATGGTGCCATTACTAATGAAGATTTGACTTCTGTATGAACCCGGCTGCTCTCATCCCTCTTCTCCTGAACTCACAGATCTGCTGTGAATATTGCCAAGTCCTTTAAGTTCCTACAGACAGCCGCTTCCATCACGGCCCTTAAATAAGATTCCTTTCAGTTTACAACAAAAATGCTGTTTCAATGCGAGTAGAAACAGAATAAGAAAAAGGACAGCCAGAGAGACTGATGTTTTTTAGATTTACAGAGGCATATGTTGTGAAAATAAACCATTCTTTGAATTATAACGGCCACTAACAATTATATTCCTTACTGGTTAATCTGCAGATTTTTTTCTCAATTAATCAATTAATTGTATGCTTTTATGATTTAAAATAATGAAAAATCACATTTTTTTTTACCATTGCAGTTTCCTAAAGCGCAAAGTGAAGTCTTGTTTTTCCCAATTAACCGTCTAAAAGCCAAAGCTATTCAGTTTACTATCACAAAAGACAAAGGAAAGCAGCAAATTCTCACAATGCTTGAACAAGAGAATGGTTGGCATTTTATCTTGAAAACGATTAATCAGTAATAGCTGCATATTATTTTCTGTTGATCTACCGATAATTAATCAACTAATCATTTCAACTCTACTTGGATATATTATAATATTATATAAACCCTGTTCCTTGATTGCATGCGTGCATGTGGGACAAACTCAACTATATTTGCTGCCACATTGTATCTATCACAGATATCTCATTTATACTATTGAGCTTTAAATGAGGTCCTGTAGGTCCTTGAAATGTACGGTATGTCTGTAATAGTTGAAAAGCATCCATACTATAACTTTTAATGCTAGCAATATAGGAGACTTTGTATACTCTCTCTATTCACTTGAAAATGTCCACTTGCACATATTATTTAGCAGCATTGAAAGTCTGGGAAAACTCCATTCTGAAAAAAATTCTGACAAAAAAGACATAAAAGACATGAGGAAATTACCACACACACACACACNACACACACCACTGCACCGCTGAACAGAACGGAGCAAGGAAAAAAAAAAGAAGAAAATTATTATTTCAGTAATGCAATACAGGGACTCGGGTAATGGGTAGCTGGGAGAATATGATGAACAGAGAGCGAAGATGAGAGAGGGGAGAGAGGTGGATGTACAGATGTGTCCCAGAAGCAAATTTAGTTAGATGTACATGTCATTTCACGCTCACACACAGAATATTGAACGTTCAGATCCACAGACAGAAGAGACAGTAGACAAAAATCTGATTTATTCAGTCTCAACTCTTCCTTTCCCTTCCTCAGCATCTTTTCTTCCGCCATTGTTCCTTTGTTGTTGTGTTCCCTCTGTTTGTCACTCTCTGGTTTCCTTCCTCTCATCCTCTCTCCTTCTCTTCCCATCTAAACACCTCAAGGTTTTCTCCTGCTCAGCACAAAGCCAAATGACATCTGGGCCACAACAGCTAACCACAAATCCACCCCTTCAGATGTTTTTGTGTAGTACACCAGTGTACATATACTGTCAGAATAAAGTTATCATCAGCATACAGTCATATACGCACATACAGACAGAGCTACTTACTTCTCCAGAGCGGCTGCTACATCCTGAAGGCCCTGAGGGCTGGTGTTGTTCTTATCCCAGATCACCGTCCTGCACAGAGAAACACACAATGTGACACAAGCAAAGTTTGAACCAATGAACTCAGAGAGATGATCTACAACATTTTAGTTGCTACTAAAATCGATTGGCTGATAGCCAAAAGGCAATATAGAACTGTGCAGTCACAGAAGCTCATTTAATTTCTTCCAATGTTCCCCACTTTTTCAAAATATTGTTTCATAAAAATCATGCAGGGTCAAATGGGAACGGCTACAGCTTTGTCACCACACAATATAAGGCAATTTATACGCATACTGTATACTGTATGTAGCTGCACTATAACTGTATTTCTGTGTTATTATTTTTGTCTATTTGTATTTTATGTAATGTTATCGGTTAACGCTTTACTTACTTATCTCCCTTATTTAGCATTTACATTATATAAATAACTTTATAAATAGGTCATAACACCCTATGTTTTAAGTAGATTTAAGCATTTATTAACACAGTTATCAATAACTTTAACTCCTTCTGTGGGCCCCCTTAAGTGGAGGCTGGTGTATAAACCACTTATACAACACAGTAAAATGCAGTTGTAATAATAAAAAATGTGTCTTCATAGGAGAAGTTATAATTGTACATTAATAAACACTTCAAAATGTGCATATATCTGCTTACAATTACATTATAGTGTGTTACAAACCATTGATGTGTTTCTAAATGCTAAATAGAGGGAGGTTAAAGTAAAGTGCTCCCATTTTACTTTAATTGGCTTTATTTCACTTTTTATTGTTGTTGTAATGCATTTCTTCGCCTGATGTAAAGCACTTTGATTTGTTCTGTGTCCGAAAGGTGCTATACAAATACAGTTGCCTTGCCGTGTTACCAGCATACACATTGGATTCACTGTACAGTGCCAAGTCATATTGTTAATAGTGGCGTCATAAATATAACATGTCTGAAACCTGTATTAAATTCAAAACCCAGGGCTGCAGAGGAGCCAGTACATGTAGGTCAACTAGTGATTAAACGTGATTGTTTCTTATTTATCGTTATTTATAATTAATGATCATGTGACATAGCCTTTGACCCCTGAACATATACTCACCTGAGTTTGGAGTTAATCTGTAGTGCCTTGGCCAGCATCTTGGCTCCCATGTCCCCCATGGCGTTCCCGCTGATGTCTAACCTGGTGAGCGAGGAGTTGCTGCCGAGGGCGTTCAGAACGATGGTCAGATCACTCTTCAGTCTGGAGTCTGCTAGAGACAGAGAGGTGAGGGGCTGGGGAGGGGGGGATTTGAGGGAGAAGGAAGTGAACATAAGGGAGGGTTTGTATTATTAGAACAAGGGGTAAAATACAATCTTATTATGACTGACTGTTTTATCTGACAGTGTTATAGGAAAGCAGGACAGACTTCGGTTTATCTGCCACCTGCAGGCTGCTCAATAGAGTCAGAATTGATGAGCTGCCCTCTGTGTTTATTCAGCTTTGGCATCAACAGCAAGCATTTAAAAAGGAGCTTTCTTGGCCTTCGCTGTATATCACTGCCAACTTTAACAAAAGCTATTGTAATTGATGTCGTTGAGAGCATTAATATTCCTTTAGGCAGCACCAGCTTGTTTTCCTCAAAGTGTCCTTGAATTTATTCACTGTCCATGGATGCTTGGTTTCCCTGTGTCTTCTATTTATGTGGCTTAATGCCGTCTCTGCTTGTTTCCTTCACCCACCCTGTGATCTTTGGCACTTCCTTAGAGAAAGTGTGAGCATGCAGTCAGGCATGACTGTCGGAGCTCACAGCAACTTTGACACCATTACAAAAGCCTCTGAAGCTTTTTGAAATCAATGAAAACAACTTACTGCCTACAGTAGCTAATTTCAGCTAGACTACAGTCATTACAAGCTAATAAATCTTATTTTTTAAAATGTCCTGTCCACCAACTTCATCTTTTGCAAATATAGTAGTAATTATAAGACTCTGTGTTCCTGCAGGGGCTGGTGACTCAAAAGGGCAAACCCCAATGAAACATTTATCACAGGTGGACGTGCAAGAGACTTCTCTAAAATGTCAGAGGTATAATCACTGAAAACTCCACGGGGCTAAATGAAAAATTCAGCACTGGATCAAGTGGATTTCTTTGTGATGTGAGTGAGTGATACGAGGGTTTACACATGTCCAGCAGTGCCCATCTGTTCACCAGAGTTGAGCTGCTCTATGATGCATCTCATTTACACAGCTGGAGACTGCTGCAGGCCTGCCGCCAGCCCACTGAGGCTAAAAGTAGCTCCTAACTGTCTGAGTTTGGTGAAACCTATAAATAAGGGGCGTGTCAGTCCTAATTTTAGGGCTTGTAAGTTTTTGGTTGAGGAGTAATTCACAAAGCATTTTAGCGCTTAAAGTAGCTCCTTAGTCTGAACGAAGTTAGAGGCAGTCCAGAGGACTCCCAAGTTACTAAGACCTGCTCATCACTTTTGTTTATTTAATTCGTTTCTATTTTAATGTAATAATTTTTAATGTAATTTTTAATTTAATTTATTACATTTTTATTTAATTTATTTTGATTAATTAATGTTATTAATGTTAATTAAAAACATATATTAATTAATTAATGTTTTTAATTTGATATAATTTAATGTTTTATTTATATTACATTTTATTTTATTTTTCATTTTTAATTCTACCCAATTGAGCCAAAATGGACAGTGCTACATTATTATGTATTCTACTGATTATTATTATTAACATATAAACTGCATTTTTACTCTCCGTCACTGCTGCATTCAAATGATCTTCTTGGATTTTTTCAGAATCCAGTGAGAAAAAATGTGACCACACATCGCGTTTAGTACATGTGTCACAAGAAAATTCCTGTGTAGCATCTCCAACAGGACAAAATCTAAATATGACTCTGAGTTGGACACTCTGGCCTCCACATGGATTAACACAGTGGATGTCGTGCTCTCACAGCAGTGCAAGAAACACTCCCAGCAAGGTCTGTTAGCTCAGTGTTTTTTATAGATCAACACCTGACTGGTCAGAGACAGAAAGCAAAGAAATCAAGAGATTAAACCCAGAGTTCACGAGTTTGTGTGCTTTGCCATAGAAAATAGGGGCAACAGAGTGATGAATCATGTATAAACTATGATATTAGCACGTATTTCCCTCTCTAATGAAGCTTTTGTCTTTTCAGGAGAGAGATAGACGTATATAGATGTTTTATTATTTTGCAGTGATGTACGTGTGGTGATGAGTGTGTGGAGGAACAGTATCAACATGGTTATAAAGGCAGAAAAATTACTTTTTTATGTCTTGCCTGAGGATGCAGAGAGAATTATTTACTGCCTATATGTGCTCCTGTGGGGCACAGAGCAGACATTAAACATGCTAATTTAAATAGGTACTAGTTTATGGACCAGTAGCCACGGTAGCTAATTCCACTGATGTAAAGTAGAAACAAGATCTCTATCACTCGGTTCCCATATGGTTTCTAACAGCTAAACGAGAATAAAACAAAAGACTTAAAGAGATTAAAGCAATGCACCAATACCATCTGGTTGTAGCTGTAAATGTAGTAGAGGGGAAGTCTACACTGGCAACATCTGTATGTTGTGCCTACAAAAGTAATTACAAGTCCTATTCCTCCCTTTGGCCGAGGCAAATGACTTTCAGCAGCTCGGATTCTCAGCCCTTATTAATCATTAAAATGATGAAGTCATTGCTCTGGGTATGCGTCCATGTCTTGTTTAATAAAACCACGAAAATGAGAAATTGTAACCCAACACACGCAAATAAAAGTGACCTTACACCAGAGACAAATTAATCTATTTAATGTATGTCCATAAAATGATGAATTGTGTTTGATATTCTGATGAAACTCATTTATCCTGCAGTGTGTGTTCAGCAATATAACATCGAATCTCTCCACTACAGTCCGCAGTAGCTTGGCAGAGGGGAAGCGCTCACTGATGGCTCTTCCTCAATAATAAAGAATTGTTATTTTTATTATTGTAATGCAGGAGAAATTATTATTCATCTCAATTGTGTTCTCTTTCACATACAATCCACCTCTTCTGCTTCTCTAACTTCATACTGGTGAAATGTAGGTTGTTACTGATTTCTTACTGGCATCTCCAAACCATAACATTTACGAGCGTGGTCTGATAATCTATCTAAAGAAGATTTGGTCTGTGGTTTGTATGAGGAATAAATATATCAGGAATATTTGCTGGTCAATGATGGCAGATTTGCAGATTAAAATCGTTTCTAATATATGTTGTGTGTTTATTACAGATTTATTACAAGAAGGGCAACATACGAGATTTCTTCATTTGTTTTTGTAGATTCCTACTTTATTTTTCTCCATAAATGTATTGTTGATTAATATCATCATCAAATCAAAGTGTAAAAGGGCAAATTGTGGTTTGTGGGACTATTTCTTGGATCACTGTAAGGTTTCCAGGCAACCAGCTGAGACCCCAGGAAGTTATTGCCCCCGGCCAAGAAATAGTCCAGGTGTTGGCAGGCCGATTTAGGCACCTTTGGACAGAGCCAGGCTAGCTGTTTCCCCTGGTTTCCAGTTATTAGGCTAAGCTAAGCTAATTGTCTGGTGGCTGGAGCTTCCTTTTTACTACACAAACATGAGAGTGATATCGATATTCTCATCTAACTCTCTGCAACATTGCTGAACTATTTCTTTAATGAAGCAGATGTACACCGTCTCACCAGTGAAACACAGAACAGAGTTTGTGTACCTGTTTATATTCTGGCAGCCATAAAGGTACCCCAGGTCTAACTGCCTGGACTCCGGCCAGGACACAGAAACACAACAGGGTAAATGTGCTGCCTGGAGCTGTGTCACGCACTCTGTGTGTGTTTATCTGTTTTTACTTGGCTGCACACAGGTGAAAGAGGAAAAGATGTGCTGCTGAATACAATTTGAAGCTTGTTATCTCTACAGGCCTTCACTTATCTGTGTTTGCACGTCAGGTCTGGTTGTAAGATACCCACGAGACTGGTTACACACTTGCCTCACTCTAACACACACACATGGAGCGAGACAGAATAATATACACACACTGTAAACACATGCACACTTTACACCCCTGGTTCAAACAAATCCATGCACCACAGCTTGTTTTATCAACAAGCCCTTCTTTCTGAGATCAGTTGGCCTACGTATACTACAAACCACTAGAATCTCTGCCACCTTCCCCCTACCTCTATTTTCCACACCCCTACTGAACATCCTTTGACCTACCACCTTTAACCTCTTCCTATCACTTTTTCAGTGCCCATCCATTAAGTTTCTCCCGCCTTTCATTCGCTCTTTGTACCCCACCTGCACAGTCAGATAACCAGCTCATACGCATACTCGATCGTCTCATGCACATAATGACACACACACACACACACACACACACACACACACACACACACACACACACACAGACTATAAGCACCGAGAGACCAATCCAGCACAGAGCAGCTCAATAGGACCATCAATCTAGCACATCTGCCACTGTGGGAGACAAAAAAAAGGGCAGGCACTGGGGCAAAATTTGTTACAGCTCCCATGATGGAGAGAGAGATAAAATGAGAGAGATGGATTGAGGGACAAGAAGGAGGGGAGATAGCGAGAAGCTGGAGAAAATGATTTCCCGACAGCTTGTAATGTCTAAATAATTCCCCCTTTAGACATTGATAGACACAGAGAGGGAAATCCATTGGATGGTAGAAGCTAAGCTATCGACTCTGGGTCCTTTTTGAATTCTCAATAGAGATGGTGATCATCAGCAGACAGTTTTATGTAGGGTAATAGGAAGTTACGGTTCTTAACAGTTTAAATTCTTGGATCATAACCCCATGCGTCGTTTCCATGATGTGCTGTACATTAGTGGTTTCCTTTTGTTGTGCAATAATTCACCCACAACTCACTTTTACAACTATTTCCAAAATATGTCCATTAGATTGAACAAAAAGTAAGACCAGAAAGGTGATCCTTTAAACGAGTGAAACAGCACGAATGTTTGAGTATAGCGCTCATAAACCACATGGTTTCAGTTGAATCTAACACTTTATTGATCACTGTCGGGAAATTCTATTCACACCACCCTCCAATGGAGAGGTCAGAGGTCAGCTGTAGAGCAGCTGGTGGAGATTCAGTGATTTGCTGTCCCTCACAGAAGCCAGACAGAGGAGGAAATTAAAAACTCACCGACTCCTCTTCCTGAATCATATGGACCAGGCTGTCCAACACTGGAGCAAGGTTTCTGAGAAAAAATGAAGAAAATACACAACATGAACTTGATAATCGCAGAGTGAACAATCTTAAGTACTCACATATAGAAAAATCTACAGAATCATACTGTTGGATAATTCTATGCAAAAAACACTTTGTATATCTATAATATATATTTGTAAGATCAAACCCTGTCATCTATTTGATGATAGTTTATGCTCTGGCCCAGTAACTTGAATCTGAGCCGTCTTTGGTCATCCACAACAGACTAAGCTAAGTCCCACTAAGCCACTACCAAACCCATCCCAGGTCCAACTACTAAGGTTTCTCTCACTGTACACGTCAGCTGTACAGCTGTACTTTCCTCCTGTACTGTAATCTTACTTGGACTTGATGTTGTTGAAGTTCTTGCCCAGAGACAGGTGTCTGATGGATCGGTTCTTGGCCAACCACACCAGCAGAGTGGACAGGTCTGAGTCCAGGCCTGGAGGCAGAGAAACAGGTTAGAAATTATGAAAAGGTCGACTGATTTTAACTGATTTTAGTAGTTGCATGCTGAGGTCCTTTTTCTAGCATGAGTACAATAAGTATGGAAGCTGCCATCTCACCGTTGTCAGAGATGTCCAGGCTGGAGATGTTTGGGATCTCGGCGATACAACCTTCAAGAATCTGAGAACCTCCTGACCGCAACTGGAAAGACGGGAGGGCAAATTTAAAACACACAGCTACACACACACAGCACATGATAAACAATGTAGAGTAGGGCCTGTCCATCTAATAACAGTACAGGTAACTAGAGCTTGTAACACTTAATATAAGAATATGTGACTCCTTAATCGCCTGCTGCACTATTACTGGAATAAGACAGATTTTGGAGAATCCTGCACCATGAATGCAAAAAAGATTTACATAAGTGTCACAGTGCTTCTACAAAGGCTTACATCGTGCAAATGTTTGTACAAATTCCACACTATGAGATTCAAGTACTGTGATAATGGAAACATGCAGGATAGGCTTATCAAGAGCAACTTGTGGTTTCAAATGACTAACATGGTAATGGAAAATGACACACAACTTAAAAACAACAACACACATCATCCAGAACAATTGCAGCGGGCTTCCACTTAAATCTTTTCATTTCATGTGAAATGCTGATAGAAAAATGGGCCCCGAGAAGAATAGGATCAGCAGAAAATGAAACAAAACAGACATGCAAATAAAAATGAGGAGGAATGAGATGTTAATTATTAAGAGTGAGCACATCGGTACTTACACAATGGCCAAGCTTACAGAGGCATTAAGGGGGAGAGAACAGCATGTCAGAGCCACGCCAACAATTACCAGCAACAAAACACACAGATGCTTAATGATCGTACTTCTATTCAAACACACACTCACCAATGACACACACATTTGTGCAAACACACTCGACGGGAGTCATACACACAGTCCTTATTTTGCCTGCCGTCAGCCCACTCAGCACAGCACAGTTTTGGGCTGCCTCCACCAAACGGTTCATTAAGACTTCAAAAAAAAGGATGGAACACATCATTTCCCCCCGCAGCTACAGTTTGGGAAGATTTCTATGGGAGTCTGGAATTGGATTTCCTGTGTAATTTGTATTCATGTGTTATCTTTAGCAATCCCATTGAATCTGCAGCAAGCTGATTTTCTGTTCGAGCAGGGGAGGAGATGGAGGCGAGGAGCTGGTGTGTGTGTGTGTGGGTGAGAGTTGTGATGAAACAATTAGAGACGGAAACTAACCCCCCCGCCTACCTCCATCCCTCTGTTCATCTCTCCCCCTCCACCCCCACCTGCTGTCTGCCAAGTATTCCATTATACAGCCTCTTAATAGTGTCACTGGCCTGTCAAATGGTTTTGGAGTGGATCCTAAAAAGCTGACTGCATTGGACCAGTATTACCTCCAAACTATTAAAAACCACACACACCAAACTTTAGCTGACAAGGGCACTTATACAAATGCTACTAACACTAGAAACTGGGAGAATAAAATAATAAAATCAAGGAAACAAGATCAATGCCCCCTTTACAGTAAATCCACTGGTTGTAGTCTTACTCTGCTGTATTTTGCAGCATTGTGCTTAAACTGTGCTACGTACTTACTGAACAGATTTACCTGCATTATCATCAGCATCACTGTGCTGTGCATTTCATTTAACTACAGCTGCAGGACCTAGATCTTTAATGAATGTTAGGAGCTTCAACTCCACAGTTGTCACATTAAGATTTGATTTTACAAGTCAGTGTAAATATATGATTTAGTATAAAATTTGAACATGGTGTGAAAACCTTTCCTGCTTGCCTCGCACACCCTTTGACAGAAATCACTGCTTTGCAGAGCTGAGTATGCATGGATATCCCCCTCCATCCCACCTGTCCCCCACCTGCTAAATATGCATCCTGACCAACCAATAAAAGTCACCAGTGCAGCCACAAGGGAATGATCCCTCACGAGCCAGGCAGAAAAGCACAAATTGGTGTATCTCTGTTGGTCTTACCTCACAACAGCTGAGGTCTAGAGACACGTCCTTCAGATTGAGGTTACTGGCCAGGCCAAGCAGGAGAGCTCTAAAACAATATTATTATATGCAGTTAAAAGATTAAGAGATATAAACTTTTCTTCATGTAACTGTAACATATATTTTTTGCACTGTCAATATCCAAACTCCAAATAATAATAATAATAATAATAATACAATTTTTAGTAAAGATTTTAAAAAAATTAAAAGATTAAACTGTAGTGTCACAGTTAGTGCGGACAGAGCTGCAGCTCCTCACTCTGATATAAGCTGACAGGACAAGTTTATTCTTACTGTGCCTGAAAGTCTAAAAATGTTCAGCTTTAAATGGGGATGCAGGTGATAAAAGAAGACCAGGAACAAAATGTACAGTCACAGTGAATGTGGGACGGAAGGAGCAGCTCCTCAGACACATTAAATGTGAATGAATCGTTCTCTCACTTGAGGGCCTCTGGCGGCAGCTTGGTTCCTGACACGTTGATGGAGCTGAGAGACATGGCACTGCTGAAGAAGTGCTTAAATGACGGCGGCACCTCTTTGCCTTTCCTACGGAAACAAAAAGAGAGCAGGAAATAAAAACAGCCTGAGGGATACAACGATGACTTGAAATGCAACATGTCACCAACTTTTCAGACAATTTTTAAAGCTCTTTTGATCCGACACCACATAAGGCTCAATGATGCAGTTCCTTTAGCTGACCTGAGATTCAGGTCAACATTAAGCTTTTAGTACTCTTGCCATGTGCTAAAAGCCTGTGACCCATTTTTGTTTTTTTCTACTGTTTAAGAAACTGTTTTAGCCCCACAAAACAAAGGATTGAGGGGGGATTTTCATAAAGGAGAGTCACTCAAAGTCCCGGATACAACCCTTAACCACCACTCATCGTCCCTCCCCAACAACCCCCCTCCCACCCTCTGCTTCCCTTGATGAAGTCCTCAACTCTCCAGAGACACACTGGAAAGAGAGATAATAATGGGAAGAAAACTCCACCCACCACCCATCTGTTACACACAAAATCTGCACACACACACACACAGGCAGTCAAATTTAAACACGCTGGAGTCGTGCACATTTACAAACCCAACTGAACACACACATCTCGTCTGTAACGGCACTTTGTCACCAGCAGGTGTCACACACCATCATACAGGCAGAATTTTTGGCTAAAAGGAAACTACTGTAACAAGTCAGTCATTTCAAGACAAAAAGAAACTTTGATGTCGACAGTACGACACTAAGATGGGAAAGAGAATCACAGATAAGCCTCAGTGGGGTTATGGACTAAATCTCATTTTCCACCAAGCACATGATAGGTGACAGGAGATCCCATTTCACATTGAAACAGGTTTTAGATGCAACTCAATATCAATATTGTATTTAGGCCCTGATTCTACAAAAAGATGCAGGTGGCAGTTGTGGATAAATATGGATGTCATCTAAACTTTTCAGCCTCGGTGCAGACTGATCTACAACTGCAAAACATACATCTGAGATGCATGCTTGGTTTTAAAAAGATTTGTTCCTTCATTTTTTCATGATAGGAAACACCAAGATGTATTCTTTTAAAAAAACATCATACCAAACTCAGTGTGACTGCCTTCATATAATGAGGACTGGGCAGATGGGCCAACCAGGGACATAAAAAGATGGCTGATTCTGATTAAAATGTTGAGGCTTAAAGGTAGACAAATCCTTCTGTGTGATGAACACCGTTATATATTTGTGAGCAAACTGAAGTACAAGATTTATTTTTTGTTGATGATAATGAAAATAAAGAGTTTAGGAATGAGTGCTTTGTTCAGTTGGGCGTTTTTCTTTAATACCACAGGGGTGAATGGCACTGTTATTTCTAAAATCTCTTCTTTAAATAACACAGTTATAACTACAGTCTTGCTTTTGTAACCTATTCTTATGTTATACTGTTTTTTTAATCATATCTGACTTTTCTGTTTGCTAATCTTCTATTGTGCAACTGTCTGTCCCCAATAGCAGCATGTGCTGTACTTCCGGTAGAATTAGGGAAATCTTGCAAATGCACACTTCATCAACAAACCTCGTAAGTTACAAGCTACAACAACAAATGAATTTCCTTTCCTCATTGTCTGGTAACTGTTAGTACAGATGGGTTTTTACCTGTGGGGGAAGACGCTCTTTGATACGTTAAGAACGGAAAGGTGTTGGACCGAGCCTCGAAGCAGAGCCGAGCAAACCTGGAAAATACGCAGAACATATCACCGTCACATCTGAGCTGTATAAACTGTCTCAAGTACTGCTTGATTTCTTTATTCGGAAAAGTGCTTTAATAATCATTATTCTTTGCACCTCACCTCTGACTGTGACAGGCAGAGAAAGAGAGGAGAAGAAAAGCTTTGTGTCTCTGTTGTGTTTAGAAGTGTGTAAATGTATTTATATCTGGCTGTACGTGAGAGAGACAGAATATGATTTAGGAGCTAATCAATATCTTCAGTGACAGGCTGACAGCTGGCTACATCTCAGACTAATCAATAAGCTGTATTTGGCTCTCAGACCCACATCAATACATCACATACAGTATTCAGACCACTTCACGAGCAGCAGACGGCAACACAGATTGAGTGGGTGTATAAAATTGGATTACATTCCCTGCAACACAGATATTAATGGCTAGCACTTCATCTTACAATGCAGTGTAATGAGCTCTAATTGAATATTGTTTGTTTATGAAAACAGTTTACGGAATACAGTTGTCTTTTAATTTAGCTACTTTTTTCCTGTGAGCACCAGGCAGGATATCATATTAGTGTGTCTCCTGACTCACCTGGTCCAATGAGCAGTCAGTGTTGGAGAGGTCAAGGGTCGCCAGGCTGTTGGGTTGACCCAGGAAGTGGTAGAAATGCTAAATGTAAAGTAAAACATAGCACACATTGTTACAAAGGACAAGATGAGGCCTTGTCAACATAGGGATGTGACCACTCTCTTTTCTGTCATGTTTTCTCTTTTATTCTCCTACTGTTGACTGTCTACTATCTACTACCTTCCCTGCTCTCATTCATAATTTTCCATCGTTTCTGATTCCCCACATCAAACCTCCTACCATTCACATATTTCATACATCACTGTATCTATCCAATCAGTTGTTGAGATGCTGATCTTAAAAATATAATTTTGATTCTGGTTATGTGCGAGACTATGTTTTGGCCAGGCGCAGTAACTTCCTGGAGTCTTGCCGTCACCAGGCAATCAGCTGAGACTCCCGTCCTGTCCTTGTGCTAAGCTAAGCTAAGCTGCTGGCGCTAGCTTCATATTTACTGTCCAGACATGAGAGTGGTATCAATCAGCGTATTTCCCAAAATGTCGAACTATTCCTTTTACAATCTTACTTTCTGTCACTGCACTCTGGGCAACAGATGATACTCATCTCTGTGTCTGTATGCATCATGATTTGGTGTACAAATACAGTATATCACTGTGATGGGTGTGATTGTGTCTATTAGACTGGGTTCTGATTTGTAACCCCACAGTAGAGAGTTTGTCTCACATGCCTGTATCTGTGCTCTGAACAGATGTCGAATTTCCCGAGTCGATGCTCTCCTACAGAGTGACATGCTAACTGATTTATAACGGTCTGAAAAGGTCCCCACACAACTGCAGCACTGACTTGTTTCAATCAATTAAGTGTTATTGATACTAGCTCTGAGATGGATTAGAAACTGTATGTGTGTGTGTGTTTGTACCTGCATGTCGTCTCCTCGGAGGACATTCCCTGAGAGGTCCAGATGGACCAGGCTGCTGGGGATGGACGGGTTGGCACTCAGTGACTGGCAAAGGCTGTTCACCCCTAAAACACACACATACACACATGCGCACGTGCGCAGTGTCAGCATTATCACAACCCTCAAATCTCCACTTGATGTTTTGACAGCATATTGAAGGAAATAGCAGAGGAAATGAGCAGTGGGTGAAGACAGGAAAGAACAGGATCAGAATGTAGAGTGAATGCATGGAAAGTGAAAAGAGTATGCATTCTCATGGTTGTGCAAATCTAATGCTACGCCTTTGTCAGTGACGTATCACTTGGGGATGAGGCATTCTACTTTTTTTATATGTCATAAGAAAATGTATGAAAATAATTAGGTTAAAAGCATGACTCTATAATTAATAATTATCGAACATCAAGCTCTAAACAACCTCATGAAATGCTGCAATCGTTCAAATGATTGGGACGTATTTGAAACAGAAAATGTGTGTATGCACGTCTTTGCATGCAGGGATTTCTATTGCACAGTGTTATTGACATACAGTGCATACAACCACTGACCCATGTCACGTCTGTCACATGGCTGACACACTGAAATAGCACTTTTATAAAGTCCCTGTCTCCTCTCTCCTCTGTCTGCCAGTAAATCAACGCATGACTGTCAAGTGACTGATTTGACAGAGCTAGACAGATGAGGAGAGATGAAAAGGAGTGTGTGTTATAGGAAAACTGGGAGAAATAAACAGAAATAATAATAAATATGGATGATAAAGAGAGAGAACATTTCTAATTAATCTAACTAATCTAAAATTGTTGATGCAAACGATCCAATGATTGATCTGCTGAATCGCAAGCTTCATCAAACAAAATCAGTGCTGAAAGAAAAAAAAAAAGTCCTCAATCCTCTACCTTTGCTCTGAGCACTGGGGGCTTTTGGGGTTTGGATTATGGATCGGGCCTTTAGCTAGACAAGCAGGGCTCAGTTTAAGCAGTGCAGCCCTCTCACTAGCCCTACACTGTGAAATATGATAGCTCTTTATTGATTGCCTGAGAGCAGAGCATGTTTACAGTTGGTCCCTAAAGAGAGTGCCTGGTGTTGGAGCATTTACTTTGGGTGAGAACCAAGAAGAAACTTTACCTGCAAGTGATTGTTGACAGCGGCCACATTTAATCCAGAAATGATGACAAGGACAACTACAAATCCCCTGCAGTTTGTTTTGCAGAAAAGCTTCTGCACAATCAGCCCCTTCATAGCATTTCATTAAAGGCCACTACAGAAGGATTTTTCCATCATGCCAAGAGGTTATGGCTCTACTGACTGAAGGAGAGTGATCCAGAGAGCAGCATTTATGCAAATGAAAACATGCATACTGTTTACAGTTTGTCTTTGCGCACTCACACATTACAAATACATCTTTTTCTTTCTCTCCCTCTCTCACTCACAGTGTTAATAGTGCAATAATGAAGTGTCATTAGCATCCCAGCAGTAGGTGTGATCAGATTAGTGGAAGTGGATGTGAAGTGCATCCGATCATAGGGGAGAATGAGAATTAGAACACAAACAGGAAAGCCAGCTGATCACAACACAACCTTTTTTGCATTTTAATCATTCCAATCAACCTCCACTTCAAAATTGCAGTTTTTTCATTTATTATCCTGTTTTAGGAACTGTATATAAAAGACAAGTGAAGACAGCACATACCTTTGGGTGATAGTGAGGTTTTGGAGAAGTTTAAATGCTTGAGCCCCATACGAAGTTTGGCAAACTGAGCACCCAGGGAGGAGATACCTGCAGCAAGACAGAGGAAACAGAAATAGATAATGATTTTCTTCTTCTCCGTTCTCTTTAATGGGGCTGCTTTTTCCAGCCAACGTGACTAGAAGGACTTTTATATTTCAAACACAAACCACTTTGCATCTTTATTCAAAACTTAACAGGTGTAGCTTCTCTACTTAGTTGTTCAACAGTACATGTTATCACCCAACTTCTAAGTTTCTGCGATGCGGCTGAAATTATTTTCTTATGTCAGTTTTGGAGAAAGAGCCTCCTCCCCCCAAAAACATGGTATCGTTTTTTTTTTAAATAAGAACACATCCAAAAGATCCTCGTGGTAAATTTTACATGAGAACAAATAAGCCAGAGATTGGTGAGCCCCAGAAATCTGTTGTATGTTTACATGCGACTGCCTGAATATTTGGTGGAATGTATCTTTAATTCATGTGTCCTGGATAGACTGAGAGGCCTTAGGATAGAGGTGATGAAATATTAAACTTGTTGCACTCACTGTACTGTAACAAGTGAACCTAAACTATCAACATTATTATACTCTATACATGTGACAGGCTGTGGTACATATAGGATACAATGAATGAATGTTGCACACTTAAGAGTTGGCAAAAAGAAATCTGACTGCTGACATGGACCTTTTCTTAGAGTTACCTGGACCTAGTTACCTGCCTGCTTGTTTTGGCCTTTTGGATTTATTTGCCTGGTCTGAATGAAGGTCAGTATATATCCATACCTTTCATGAGAATATGTCTCAATGTAAAAGATGACAAAATACAGCAAGCTATAAAGAAGTGTAGTGTAGAGCTGAGTGAGTAGAACAGTGGAGAGTATGACAGACCAGAGATGAGTACATTAGACTCGATTAGAGGAGATATCGTACCTCTGTCCTCCAGTGGGTTGTTGGCAAGATTAATAGTGGTGAGTCCTGAGCTGGGGTTATGGGCCAGGGCAGCAGCTAGCTTCTGGGCAAAATCCCTGTAGTGTGTGAAAGAGCATATCCATTATGTGTATGACCAACGTGCTGTACGTGTGCAACCTATCAAAAAGCTTTGGCAGCATAAATATGCTTTTCCTGCCATGGCAGAAAAGCAGCGCAGAATAGAAGTGAATAGGCCTTTTTCACAGAAGACATTTTGACATGTTACAGCAGGAAAAGCATCAGGTGTAAATAATACAATTAATGATGACTGAATTTCATTTACTGCTTCAGTTTAAGGGTCCTGGTATTGTTCATGCTGGCTCATTGTCATGACTTACTGAGGCACTTGAACAGAACAGAGCCACTGTTAATGTTATCAGTAGCACCTGTGCTTTTCCTACTCTCAGTCAAAATGTCTGCTGTGAAAAAGACCAGAGAAAAAGAGAAAAGTTCTCTGAAACAGCCAGCATGAATGACAACACAAGAAGTGTAATAAATAATCATTTCCCGCACGTGGCAAACATCCAGCCAACACCAATATCATTCAATACCAATTGTCTGTAAATTTCCATGTATGGCATTCACTTTGGTGCCAGGCACATTTCACAGTTTTATCTTGCTTTGATGATCATTAAATTAATAGTTTTGTTAAAAATATGTTCAGTATTATGAAATTAAATCACACTAAATCAAAAATCTGCCACAAGTATAGTTTGATATCTTATTTTAAAATCTTGTGCTTTAGTATTGCATTTTCATAAAGTTAGTTACTTTAGTTGTTAGTATGGGTCAAGTTCTAAAAAGCTTGGATCCTACACTTCCCATAATGCAAGGCAGTGTCTTTCATTACACCCTTCCTGTCTTGGAAACACCAACATCTTTCTCCACACCTCAACTCCACACCCAGAGCTTGTAACACGGGCTTTCTGCTCTGCCAGAGCCACATAAAACATCATATAACTGTTTTCACAGGATGAGTAGTGCTCTTTATTACAAGTTAATTGGCATGTAAAATTAGTCGAGTGCTCCTTCAGTAGTTTGCATAATCTTACGTTTTGAGTCCTGCGTTGTCCAGAACCAACTCTTCCAGTCGACTGGAGCGAGACACTACCCGAAGGATTTGCTCGCACACATCTGCAGACTGAAGACACACACACGTACACCACACAGATGTCAGAAAAAAAACTTGTTATACACGATTTTGCAGGTAGTATCACTTAAACAAGACAGAAAAAGAGAACGCTTTCTCTAAATTTACTCTTACTTTGTGTTAGTGCTCTAACAGTGAAAGAGATATAATGTTACATATTATGAGTCTCACACTCACAGCAGTACAAGTTAGCTCATCCGTTAATCAAAAGCATAAAAAATATCCTTATTAACTGAACCAGCTCCAAGACTTAAAATGCACTTTTATCTAGAACAGGAAAGCTTGGAGTGAAACATTCAAGGTCACAGGAATAACACAGAAATTTACTTTTGGGACGTGCGATTCCCGCAAGTGTTCTTGTGCAAAATACGGTGAAACCACTCTGGAAAGCTGTACTTTTATGCTAATTAAAGCTGCACTGTAGAACGTAAAAAAAAAA
>NTHP01000288.1:141486-171470 GCA_003416845.1 Oplegnathus fasciatus | reverse complement strand
AAAAAAAAAGCACACAAGTGTCTCTTTCGCTTAAAGACCATTTATGCGTGACAAGGAGAGACTGGGGACAGCAGACTTTAGACACTTTAGAGGAAGAAAAGTTGTCTCGCTTCTCTGGTCTCGACACCACAGGAGACAGAGTCCAGGGAGCAAAAGCACTCATATTTAGACGAAATTAAAAATTCAACAGTTGGACGTCAATGCCCTACCTAGATGTTCACTGACCCAGTTCACTGTGTGCTGCGTCATATTCAAACATGGAGACAAACACACAACAGTAATTCTAATTCTTCTATACAAGTTATCTACACTGATTCATAGCACCAACATTTTTCATCATAACAACAGAACTTTACAGGACCATTGTTTTGCTGTTATTCTTGGTAATTGACATTCCTGTTTCTCTCAGCCAGCAGCCTCACTTTGGCCAAAACACTGGCAACATTGTCCCACACTGTTATCTACAGTGTGGGGGAGAGAAAGAGAGGAGAAAAAAAGAGAGAAAGAGACAATGAGAGGGAGAGATAGAAAAAAGGCACTGTTGTTCACATGTTTACTCTGTGAAACTGTGAGTATTACAGAAGAGGAATAAGAATGATGGAGGGCAGCGAGGGATGACACATAATACAGAAAAAGAAGATATGAGGGTAGTGAGGGACGAAATGGAGAAAAAGAGGGGAGAGAGGAGTCGGTCAGAGCGCAGCAGAGAGAGAGCACACAAAGGAGCCTGTATTTTCACAATAAAACTGTTGGGGACAGCACAGTGACACTGTCAGCGTGTGCACTGAACCATTTACCACTCATTAAATAAGAGCCTTGTCATGCTGTGCTGTTCTGACCCTACATGCTGCTGAAATATCACACACGTGTACACACACACACACACATACTGTGCGATCATGAGGCAATCAGAAGGCAAGTCCTCTTATCACTGCTGTCCTCTCCTCTTCTTCTCCTCCTTTCTCATTTTCGGCTCAGCATCTTGATTAGGCCACAAGACAAACAGCCTGATTGAACTGAGGATGAGCAGCATAATCCCTCGCTGTGATAGCCGGCTGTGTGTGTGTGTGTGTGTGTGTGTGTGTGTGTGTGTTATATTATATTATCCAGTCCACTGCACTGAGAGATTCTTTATCTGTTTGATTGAGATGGTAAGACTGTAATTTGAGCCTGAGGCTTGTGCATTTAATGTTCCACATCTCCCTCTCACTCACTTCTTCTTTTTCTTTCTGCTTTATGATCCACAGACATTTCTGTTATTATCCGATATTCCTAATGCAACTGTACGCAGATACAATAGTTCAGGCTGATGGGCAGTGTTGCCCTTGAGTTGAACTTTTGCATGTCAATAGATTTGGCAGGAACATCAACTGACTTACTGCTAGAAAGTAAAGATTAGTTTCCAGAGCTAGAAATATCCAGCTCCTCTGGTTCTGGCTTCATTCTTTAAATCTGATCTCTCTTTCCTGATAACTTTCTGACTCATTTCCGCATTCATCCGGCGTCTCTCTCATTCACTCTGTCCACTGACCTCTCCACTGGCCTTTATGTTTCTGTTTGCTGTCATCACCTTCTCTCTCATTCTTCTTTCTAACCTGTTATTGTTTCAATTGGCATTGGATCAAAAACAATTCAAAATCACGCTCCAGAGCACATTCTTGCACCCCTTGTTTCTCCAATCTCTCTGTTATGGCCATATAAACATGCACACAGAGGGAAAAAAAGGGAAAAATAAGACATTTCCTTGAAAACAACCAAAAGGAACCAAACACAAAATCTGCCTCTTTGCGCGACAAATACAACATATAGCCGCTGCCCAAAACACAAGAAGTGGTATCCATGGCTAACATCACGAAACACCCAGTCAAATAACGCATTATAAAACATCTGAATAAACATGCGCTGAAACCTTGCTAACACAAAAGGGTCCATTATAATACACACTAATCTGGGATAGAAAGGACACACGTTAGATACAAAGTGCCCATATGAGTATTTGAGCCTAAATATGCACATGGCATGGTGATGGACAGGATTTTGAAATTCAATACAAAAGGAATTGTCTGTGACAGAGGCGTGAGATAATTGTTTGGACTGAGGAAGCTGCGTGTGGTAATTGGTGAGACTGAGCGAAGCCTTGAGACGGAGAGTTAGTAATGGAGTGCTGCAGGGGGGCAACAGCCTGAGACATTGAGCCCCTTTGTCTGGTTAGGATTAAGAGTCTTATCACACGTGAACATTGGACTGATCCTCAGTCAACAGACAGGAGGGGAAGATGGAGGAAACAAAGGGACAAAAATTCTGTACAGGCAGATACACACAGCTATACGCATAGCTACGGAGAGGGGATATATGTTGTAAATATATGATATAGGAAGAAACAGAAATAACAGGGATATAAGGTTAATATGAGGTGTGGCTCTTTGAATGGCAAGGTCTGCCTGTTGGTCGGCTGGTTGGTCTGTCAGTCCATCCCAGTCCACCACTTTGGTCCAGGCTCAAAACTTTAATTAGTCCAGTACTTTGGTTTAATCATACATGGAGCTTAGCTTTTAGCTCAAAACACTGCTGTGTTTAAGTACAGGCTCACAAAGCTGCTAGCATATCTGTAGACACTGTCTTATTTACAGGGTGATTCTTCATTTGAGATATGATATTTCACAGATGGACGGACATTGCAAGGGGAAAAAAACCCAACAAATATTGTAACAGGCGACGCAGAAACCACTGCATGAGTGCAGCAGTGCAGTAAGGAAGTGAGAAGCAGGACCTGTTCAAAAGAGAGAGGAATAGAGAACAAACTGACAGGCAGGCAGTTTTTCTCATCACTACTTAACTCAGATGGGATTATATCTGGATTATTTTGCAGCAGACTAACACTATTATTCAGTTTACCCAACATGATGTACAGTGATGTTTGAAGACCTGTAAATATACAGAGGAATTACTGGGATGGGAAATTAAAGAGGTAATAAAACTATTCATTGCCTCTGTTATATTTAATCCACCCTTATTGATGTGCAAATGGTGTGAACAAAATACTAGAAACATCTCTCTATATAATGCAATACAGTTCAAGAGCATCACAAACTACAGCCTCCAAAATAACCATAATGCTGAATTAATACCTCTCTGAAACAGTTTCACCAAAAACTGAACATTATAACCTTCATGATGGGACAATTTATTGCAGGGCTGTTGAACACACTACATTCGTTTGACCTAATAAACTGGTGACTGATCCTATGTCAGTTATTCAACTATAATTGTTGTATGCCTCTGCCAACCAGTCAAGTTGCAGTTTACATCCATGGCTGTCCAGACTCATATAATGTATGTAGTGAAGACTTTGAAGGAATTTAATAAAAAGGTATTATTGGTGAAATGGAAGTTATCACTATATTGACATGTATGATTCCAGTGAATAATTTCCAGTGAAAAACATGCTGTTTTTACAGAGTACAGAGGACTGATAGAGAGCTTCGTCACGTGGTGCAACGACAATCACCTGAAGCTTAATATCAGCAAAACCAATGAGCTTGTGGTGGACTACCAGAGGAACAGGTAGTCCTGGTTGTCATCCAGGGAGAGGAAGTAAAGAGGGTGGACTCATACAAGTACCTTGGGGTCCAAATAAAAAATGACAGGACATTTTGATGTCACAGTGAAGTTGACCTTTGACCTTTTGGGTAAAAAATGTCATCACTTTATCATTTTATCGTATTAGATATTTGTGTGACATTTTGTCATAATTAGCGTATGAATTCCTGAGTTGTGGCCAAAAACGTGTTTTGCGAGGTCACAGTGACCTTGGCCTTTGACCTTCAACCACCAAATTCTAATTAGTTCATCCTTGTGTCCAAGTTGATGTTTGTGCCAAATTTGAAGAAATTCCCTCAAGGCGTTTCTGAGATATCGCATTCACGAGAATGGGACAGACATATGGACGTATGGACGTACGGACGTACGGACATACAGACAGACAACCCGAAAACATAATGCCTCTGGCCACGGCTATTGCCGGGCGGAGACATAAAAACATGACAAAATACTTTCGAGCATATATGGCCTGCACTGCCTCCCTGCCATCTTTTCCAAAAACCAAACCCCACCAGTGTAACACAAGAAACATGACGGAGGATCATCTAGTACATGGTCCTTAATGAATAGCTATCACAAGAATTGTGTTTTTGAGTTCCCCAAACTGAACAGACACAATCAGTGAGCAAACTAGAGGAGAATTCTGAGAAAAAGAGTACTAACCAGTTTGTAGTCCTTGGTGGAGAGCTTGGTAAACCACTGATTAAACTCCAGGACTGCTATTATAGCCACCAGATCCCTGAGGAGGAGCAGACAGGGAGGAAAGAAAAGGTCATAGCTACAACTATATATTTTTCTCCATCAGCACCACCGTAAGTTAGTGGTGACTTCAGCATCTTTTTACATTAAAAATAAATCATGTCACACCTACAATACCTCTCTTATCTTTTAGCTTTGTGTTTCTCTTATTCCAATAAATGTTATCAGCCTGGTTGTATTTTATCTCTGTTACTTCAAAACACTCACCTGTTCTCCAGATGGCTGAAGTCCTGCAGGTTGAGTTCTCTGGTGTCTTGTGTCAAATAGATGGTGTCTACATCCTGGAAAGGAAACGATTAATTAAAGCAAGTGTTAAACATGTCTGTTATCAAAACAAACATCTGCTAACTCTTAATGAGTCATATAGAAACAAGCAATTGCAGATGAAGCATACTGTAGAGAAAGATATTCTTAGAACAAGAAGGAGCAAGAGCATGAAAAAGATGTCGAGAAATATAAATCAAAGGGCTTTATGCAGTTTTATGTCATCCAGCCAACAGCGCTGATGCACAGTTGAACCAGGATCTGTCAATGCTGTGCAACTGCACAAAAGAATGTAAATAATACTGACCCACTGCACCTCTTCTTTGTAAGGCAGCCCCAACCAGTCACAAACACATCTGTACATCTGAGAAAACCCACCTAGGCGGAGAGAGAGAGAGAGAGAGAGAGAGAGAGAGAGAGAGACAACAAACAATAAGACTGTCCATCTTACCTTTTTAACTGACTATACCACCCCCATGCACACACATCATACATCACTTCAGCAATGGGATGAAGAAGCACACAGTATTATTGTAGATTCACAGGTTCCTACCACAGGGTCCAGGTTCAGCAGGCTTGTTGTTCTCCCACAGAGTCTGCAGAGAGGCCAGCCTGTCTAGAGGCTCCATGCAGAGCTTCTTCATCACTTTACTGAGAAGAAAAGACAGATTAAAAGAGAATTTAGTCATCCCATTTCTACATTTCCCAAATATTGCAGCTGGTGAAAAAAAGCCTAAAAGCCTATCATCCCTTTAAAAGACTTTCAAACAAGCAGCTCCAGGCTACTTTCTCACTGCCTTACTTGTCAATGGACATTTTCCAAGCAGGAAGTTGCTAAGTACTCCAGTAATTTGAAACTAAACTTAACTAAACCACACAATTAATACCTAATGTAAAAAACAACACCAATGTAGATTTAGATCGACTGCAGCTCAAAAACACGAACATCAGCCTCTCTGTCAAGTCATAGACTTTGTCCTGTTCACAAGACGAGATTATTAAAGTTTATGGTTTTACATCTGTGATCATTTCTGCATTTATATTCATGCTTCCTGTTCGCAGCAAAGCAAAAAAAACACATACAATTGTTAAGTTACACACAGTCACACGGACATAAAGGTTGAACTCACCTCGGTGGTAGACCAGGACATATCCTCAGCAGACAGTTTCCTATGTGAGCGACCACCTCATTGACCTCCTCTGTAGAGAGCAGCTTCAGGGAGAAGGAGCCACGCTCGTACTCTATGTACAGCTAAAAGGACACATCATTAATTAGTGATCCCCAACAGCATGCATGGTTTCGCTTAAACTTGCTTCAACCACAGTTACTTATTTAGATAAGATTAGTTAGTCATCTGTCTTTCTTTACTCTATTCCATCTGGTTTTGAAAATTAAAATCTACTGTATAAGAACAGTTTATTGGCAGAGAACAGATTCAATATGAACACATTATGTGTCTATATATGTACAGTTATCTTACTGTAAATTTCATATTCCACTTTTCTGCCCATCTATCCACTGAATCTACCCAGCAATAATATAATTGACAGGAAGAAACACATCCGTCTATCCACTCAACCACATTTACATCCCACATCTTCTACCAAGACTGGCTAACCATTTCAGCGCTCACCGCAATTATGCAAATGCTGATGCAAGGCCATACATGCCTCCTCTATAGGCGAACATTAACATAATCCTAGCTGATACTTATTAAACACGGGAGAGCATCAGTCAAGATATTAAGAGGACTGACATCTCTCAAGATGAGTGGGACAGAGGTTCAGCTGCAAGAAACAGTGTGGATAGCGAGGGATTATCATATTTTGTAGGTAGATCCTGCCGACTGACAGCTTGCCAGCACTGGTCAAAAAGCCAAATGGAAGCTCTTCTCCCCCAGACCTGTTTTTGGTGTCTCATACGGTATATTAATTATTTTTTCAGGATAATACCAGCATTCAAGATATTTTGCCTCTCATATTCTCAGTTAAGTCCACCTTCTACCCACTATAGTATCTGTTGTTGTGAGGCACAGTCCTTAAACTGGAGAAGTTGGGTTCAAGTAGCCATATCAGCAAACACACATCATGCTCAAGTGTCCCTGAGCAAGACACTCAGGTCTAAGCTTCCCTTCGAAGTTTCCCTGCAGCAGTATTTTTGATCCTTGTATATAACATATATCTGCTAGTTTTTATTGTATTGAGGATATCAGGTGAATGTAGTATACTGCACTCTCCTGATATCCTTGATAAGAATCCCTCCCTGATAATCCATAAAATACCACATTACAGTGTATTGTACGCTGTTTGAGCTAATATGGCTTTAGCATCTGCTTTATGCTTCTCTCCTCCTCCATATAATACTGTCATGAGTTTCCTGTTTTTGTTAATGTGGCTGTAACAGTGGCATAGTTTGATATTTTGGAAAATACACTTACCTGCTTTCTTTCTTAGAGTTAGGTGAGAAGATTGATACCACTCTCACGTCTGTGCGCTAAGTATGGAGCTGGAGTTAGCTGGCTGTTTGCTTAGCATAAAGACTGGAAATAGGAGGAAACAGCTAGCCTGGACCAGTCCAAAGTTAAAAAAATGTGCCAAAAAACACAGCTAAAGTTCATTAATTAACAAGCTGTATTTCGTTTCTTTGATCCATACACTAACAGAAATGTAAAGATGACCATTTGTGGTTGTAGGCAGAGTTGCACGCTTTAGAGGGAGGGACTTTGGAGGAAGCGAGGCTAGCTGTTTCCCCCTGCTTCCAGTCTTTATGCTAAGCTAAGCTAGTCACCTCCTGGCTATAGCTCCATACTTACCGCAGGTATGAGAGTGGTATAAATGTTTTTGTCTAACTTGCAGCAAGACAGCGAGTAAGTGTATTTTCCAAAATGTGGAAATATTCCTTTAATAATATGTGCTCTCAGAGTGTGCTGGATATCGTTAATTTTGGTGCTAGCTTCTGTACCTGTGTAGGCTTGTTACAAGCAACCCCCTGGATCTCCAGATAATTGAAGGAGTGTTCCACCTAAAAAAGAGCACAGAAATAACAATTAAAATACTTATACTGTGTCATACATCAGGCAGGAAGGAATGAAGAGGAACAATGAAAGCCATATTCAAGGATTATTTGAACTACTGTTTTATTATGAGACATAAACTATGTTACCACACTTTTTCTGACCTGCTTTGAACAACAGGCAGAAAAATATTAAGAAAAAAATAAAAAAGTAAAAAGTGCACCATTGAATTAGTGGATGATACGGTTAATGATGGTAATTTTAAGAAAAATCATGCATGACTACTACACATTAAACTCTGGTTATATTTGGGTGTACACGTGGGCACAAGTATTTGAATGCATGAATGTGCAAGTGTGGTGTTCGTGTGCTTGTGTGAGAGCGTAGAGTATGTACTGTATACCGTACTGTATCTGTGAGAGTATTTGTGCCTAATAACAACAGTCTAGTTCAGTGACTGTCTGTCTGAGGAATGCTGTGTAAAAATATGTCTGTTCCATAATTATTAGGTAGGGATGCTACCATTTCTTTTTTCTTTCTCAGCTCCTGCGCAGACTGCGTCATCACTCACATTTACATGGTTTTTCAAAGCAGCATTAGACACATTCGTAGGTTCAAATGAAAACTGAGATTGGGAAATGAGATGCAGTCACTTAAGTGTTGAGCTAAGTCAGCTCTTTTATCCCACTCATCCCAGTGTTTAATCTCTGCCAGCTGAATTCATATAAAATGCAACCACTCCAGGATGCACTGTTCCTTCTCTTGCTTATTTGCAAGAAAGCATTTGTTCTGAATTGTAAGTAAATTGAAAAAGGCCTCCTCCTCATTTCTCTATTCTCATCCAAAAGACAGGCTTTTCAAAACAAGTCAGGCTAAAGACTACCAGGACAGTCTCACAAGCACATTTTCTATTTCTGTTTCACGAGAGCATTTCAGGACAAAGAAAACAGCAGCAGTCTGTCTTTCCATACCTAAAAAGGACAGAAAAAGATATCCTTTTGTGTGAGAGGGGGAACCTGTGAATACAAATGCCTACTACCGTACACGCAGCACACAGTTTTCCTGCACTCCCTCTCAATCTTTCTTTCTTCTTCTCTCTCTCTCTCACACAAACACAGACATATAGTGCAGTGCCTGAGGGCAGGCCAGGGAGCGAGGCCAGACTATTCCAGGTGGGCGCTGTGTTCCTGAGGCTTGGCTCAGAGATGAGAGGAGGGAGAGGATAAACAGACTGTCTGTCTACTGTCTGACTACAGTATTCAGTGTGTGAGCGTGTGTTTTCAGCACTGCCTGTGGTTACTTACTCATGTTCAGTCTACAAGCTAGAAATAATTCTACAATAACTGTTTCTCTATCTATGGTACAATGTAAACACACACACACGCACCCTAATTTACATTCAATAATTTAAGTGTGTGGACTGATTATTCAAAAGGAAACTAGTCTAATATAGACAATAACACAGTTGAGAAGAAAGCTTCATTAATCACATCACATCCTCGGATAAAACAAAGAAACAGACACAATTAGCTATTAGCAAGAACAAGAAGGCACCTGACAACAGCAGAACTAGCTAAGATTTTGTATTGTTTTTAAGCAATACTAATATTTGACAGAAAGATTAATGCTTTCTTCCTCTTTTAAAAGAAAAGTTGATTTTATAAAACAATAAAACACACTATTCATTCAACATACTCAGGAGTTTTAGCTGTTACAGCTTTACTTTATCTGGTATGACCAGTAGCTCACAGTACGGTGGCTAATATTAGCTAATGTTAGGAAACTTTAGGTAAATGCCACCGTATAACTGACATTACTAAATCATTTCGCTGACTTAAGGACCCTTCTCTACTACGTTTTAGCATTCACCATTATCTCATATTTTGCTACAGCGTTCAGCAAAAGTTACAGAGGCTATTTATGACCAATAGCACCTTTACTATAGCACCTCAAACTCAATATGATCATCCTGAAGGTGAAGTAAGTACAAATTATCATCAAAATGAAATACGGATGGAGAAGGTAAAGTCGTTGGAGGACAAACATCTATCAGGCACATTAATCGAGCAAAACTCTCACATATTTTGTAATATGTTAGAACCAATTACACTGTAAATATAACAGGGTTCTAATTATTTTTAAGTTCCAGGTCATCATAGGGGTGGTTTTCTTTTTGCTCACTGTTTGCTGTAGAATTAGAAAATGGTATTGCAGAACAATTTGTTATTTTGAGAGCGTAGGAGGCTTTAATACAGTATGTCTCATTACACACTCATGATGGGAAAGTCCAGTTGGCACACATCACACGTCTATTCAATGTGCAAACACCTAGTTTTGGCATAGAGGCTGGTGCAGTACTACAGTACAAGTACAGTGTAGCACAAGTTGTAGCAGTCTACAGTATATGTTGTGTTGATTTGTGTACTGCAAACTATTTACTGTATGCTACAATATGTAGTAAACAGTGCCCAAACCTTATTTGAACAGGGTCACTCTCTTCATTTTATACAGCCAGTAAATGGCATGATAGCATACTGAATTGAGTGCCAGCCAATGAAAAGTGAGCGCGCTGATAAATATGAGCTCTAGCCAATGGCAAGACTTCACGCTGGGAGGTGTAGGGAGGAACCAAATGCCTGAGTAATTGCATCGTCCACTCATTCGTTCACTGTCCGTCTGTCACTTTAACCGCTCTCCCTCCTCTTTTCTTTTTGTTGTATTTTCATGAAAACTTGAGTTTTTGTTCATGCAGAGGATGACTTGATGTACAGGGATTGATGAACATTGGGATACTGCTGCAGTGCAGCTACAACAGTAAACTGTAGATTTTGGGATTACTGGGATCTATAAACATTTGTCTGTTAGTGAGACAGTTCAGAATGTTAGACAGCTACATGTTTACGTTTACTTCAGGTTTCTATGAGATGGTTTTCATTAGATTAGATGAGATGTTCTGCATTACATTACGTCTGGGTATCTAAATTATGAAAGGCATGCTCAGTGTGGTCTTTTGTCAACTAAACTCCCATACTTGTGACATTAAGCACAAAGCAAAGAGAGACAGAGTGTACAGGTGTGTGAAATATAGAGCAACAAGAAGCTACAGGAAACATGCATGTGTGGATGTTTGGGACACTGACAGTCTGTAAGGCCCTGCAGCTTCTCAGGAGGAGTCAAACCATCAATCTGAGACACACACTGAAAAACCCACTGAGAAGTGCACAAGAGAGCTAGAGGGGGGTTTCAACTACAACTGAGAGAAGAGAAATACACAGTAGAGTGTTTATGTGAGGGTTTACTGCTACTGCAATGCAGTTACTTTAATATTAAGGCCTTGGGCTCCCCTCAGAACAATACAGTACTGACGAAATCCCCACCTACTGATTGTTCTCTTGTGTGTTTTAGATGCATCTCTGGGATTACAGAGAGGTATGCATCTAACATTATGATACATCAGACACGGAGCCTACAATACATTCTGATGGCCAGAAGCATAAATCAACGCCCAACACCGTCTCAGCTTTGATTCAACAAAAACAGATTTTGGGAGAGAAAGCTGAATCTGTGGAGGACGTACACAATCAATAGCTCATGTGTTGGAACAGTGAGCAGCGGCTAATCTTCATTTGCGGTTGACTCATCTCCACTGTAACAGATTTCACATCAAAAAAATCAATACAAGGAGAAATAGTGTAACCGTCAGCTCTTTTTATGGATCTTGGCAAGCTTCATCTTTTAACAATGACAGTATGCAGCAAGAACCCACCCAGCACTTGCACTACTGGTAGCAATGTGAAAATCTGACCAAAAAATATCCTTAAGTGTCACAGAGTTTCAATACAGAGGGCAGTAAGCATATAATTTAACAATTTTTGAAAATCTGGGAATGACAATATTAAACGCAGATTGGACAGATTGGACATTTTCTAGCATGGCTGAAAAAATAGTGAAAGATCTACTGCCAAAATGATCAGTCAATTAAACAGAAAATAAATTGACAACAATTGTGATATCCAATTCATCCTTCAAAACATTACTCAAGCAAAAATGGCAAACATTAACTGGTTCCAGCTTGTCATATGTGATTTATATATCGTTGTAAATTAAGTTCAGTTTTGGGACTATCACGCAAAAGAAACGCTTTTGAAATCATAATTTTTGGTTCTGGGAATTTGCAGTGGGGATTTTTCACTATTTTCTGACATTTAACTAACTGAAATATCTGCAGATGCAGATGTGATAATAAAACTTATCCTTAGCTGCAGAGAATTCCTTGACTACTTTTAAGATAAAAATACATTAGATTCAATTGGATTTAAAACATTGTAGGTTATCCCTGCTGACCTTTGGCACAGTGGTGAGTGGGGGAGGACAACAGATAGATAAAGGCAATGAGACAGAGGGAGAGAGAAGGATGAAGAGTGAAGGAAGTAATCTGGATTGCTGAAAAAGAAGGGGAGGATGAGAGTAAGAAAGCTGAACGAATGGCTTAAAGGAAAAAAGGAGAGGAGAGCAAAGGTGATCTGTGGCTGTTATCTGGCTAAGAAGAGCTGGAGGAGAATGGGACAGAGTTTTACTGCAATAGAAAGACCTGAAAGCCAACAGAGGAGGGATTCTGCTTCCTGTATGGAAAAACAAGACCGAGACAGACCTACTTCATGATTCATCACCTCATGTCTAAAATAATAGACTTTACAAAGCCTCTTGCTTCCACAAAATCAAATTCACAGGATGCACCTTCAGAAAGTTCCATAACTATTCTGAAAGGTTGCAGCAAGACGTCTTACAGTACCTTAAAACAAGAGTATAGTACAACAGAGCAGGGAAGAGAAAGTACAACAGAGAGGTGTAAAGAGGTATAGAAAAGGAAACCAAGAAAAAGGCAAAGTGGAAAAAAGAGACAGAGATGAACTGAAACATAGAGCAGAAAAGAGGAGGGTTGTTGAGGGGGGTTAGCAGGTGCCTAATCCCTTCAGGTCAGAAGAGAGCACACAGATAGAAAACAGATGCAGAGCCAGCTAAATAAACAGATCCTGAACCTGCAGCTCATAACACTGGAAACATATGACGTCATGTGAAACAGGGTCAGCTTGAATGTTCTTTATGGCCTCTTCTACCCCCAGTAAACCAATAAATCTGTTTTCAAGCAACCAATCAATCACCTAAACTGTCCCTTGAGGCATCTTATTGACTGGAAATTATACAGCTTTTTGGAGGGCAACAGTTAAGTATTTCCTGGACTTGGTACTAGATATGACGTTATGTCATCTCGTGACTTGGGAAAAATACTGTGAAATGCTACTCTTTCCTACCAGCAGGACCGTCAGTCCAAATACTGTAGGTAAAACACTGGTTTGCAGTCTGTTTCTGTATACAATCTCAGCCTGCTTGGCTTTGTGAATCAGTGCTTTGGTTTGTGTGTGTAGTCTGAATACAGGATGTTTTATGACATTTTTGGCTGGACCGCAGAGGGCCAGCCCTACAAACCCCAAAGTCTGTCTGGTTTATTAACCAACAGACAAATCACTCTGTTGGTTTTTTGAAAACCTAAAAGTTGCAACCACCTGTAACTTTTAAAAAAATCTAAACGGTGCAGACAGGGTTTCCCTCTTAACAAATTAACAAATCACTACTGGTAGTTATTTGTGTTCCCTCTGTATACATTTAATAAAATAGTAACTGTTACAACAGTGCTTTTGGCAGCATCTTTGGTGTCGCCTTTAAGAATTGCTCTCAAGAAATGTTTGTTTATTGTCCCCCCCAACAATGATAAGAAATATCCGCCCTTGGTCATGTGATATGCTACCACAGTACACTTTAAGAACAAATATTACTGGGACCACTAGGCTACAGAAAATTGCAGTTGAGCACTTAATATCCAGGAATTCACATTATAGACACGACCACTGACTGCCTGTAACAATTTGGCCACAATATAGCACACTAACCATACACAGTCCAGCCATATACTAGGTTTTGACCTAGTCTTGTTTACAACTACTGCTGCTGAACATACTGATTAATCATTACATCTGTATAATGAATCATTATCACGGGCAGTTTATTTTCTAAAAAAACTTGATTAAAAGCTCAAATGCAGATGTAGAATTCAAATCAAAGTAGGGTTATAAAGTACAACCATATCATGATCAATTCAAATTTGATCAGTTACCACTGATTTCTGTCAAAAGAGTTGCCTGGAAGTACTGCACGTAGAAAAAAATATTAATGTCGAGTTGACACAACAATCTCATCTCAAAGTTTATTTAACAGCTGTTCTGGAGCTTTCAATCATATCACACGATATTCATCAGCAGATGGAATTTGCATTTTAAGAACTTCTCACCCGTGTGGGCTTAAAGGTCGCTGCTTAAGAGTTCCATCTGCTGATGAAGATCATGTGATATGATTGAAAGCTCCAGAACAACTACTAAACGGACCTTGAGGTGAGATTGTTTTGTCAACTGCTGCTTCCAAGGTTGAGAATGAACTTTGAAACTCAACTTTTAAGTCACTAAAATGCTCAGAAACTGGGCAAAATCCATATGCTGATGAAGATCATGCGATATGATGAAAAGCTCTAATACAGCTTCAAAATGGTAAACTGTTTTGGCTGACTGTTTTGTCAACTGCTGTTTCAAAATACAAAAAATAACTTTGAAAGTCTTAAAGCACAGTGATTTGTACACTTACCATTCTGAAACCTGCATGTTTCGAGAGGCCTACAAACAGGTATTTCTTTACGCACATGCTTTAACAACTTCCCTCATTTTTATATCTACTAAGTTCATGCATTGGGCAAGAAGTTCATTTCTTCGTGCAGTATCTGAACTTATCATCATCGAAGTTTACAAACTGATTTGTTGTAGGCCTGTTTTTAAAAGCTAGCAGACCAGACCTGGCCAATGGGTCACAATACAGAAGCGTAAGTCTGATGCGAAATTGAATATCGGCAGTAGAGACAGTAATAGTTGTTGAACTGGTGCTGCTGGAAGTTTTTGTGAACATCTGCATTGTATTACTGCACTGCTGGTTTTTATGTGGTAGTGGTGACAGTGATGCTGGTAAAGATGATGACAGATGTTTCATTGCTGCTGATGGTTGCCATCTGCCCTGCATTATGGCACTGCTGCTCCATGTTAAAAAAAAAAAGAAGAGGTATTTCACTCAGCTGTATAATTGCTATATAACCAGGCAGAGCTACTACTTTAGCCTTAATAGACTCTTTATGTCACCCTGACTGAAACACACATTGACACAAACTAACAGTGGGGGAAAGAGAAGAAGGGCACAAAAATGCATACTGTCGTTAATCGGTGAAACCTAAACCTAACCTACACACCTAAACAATATGAGGGTCTAACACATTCTACCGTGTTTTTTTATGACAACTACACATTTTTGAGTATCAATCAAATATTGTGTTGGGGTTGCAGGAAGAGGTCCCAAACCTATTCTTAAGTATTTTCAGGCAGTTGACCTAAAAGCAAAGAAACATCTTACAATATTTGCTAACCTAATTTTATTTTTTGCTATAGTATACTGGTTTTCATCATAGTTCCTGGAAAAAGTGTTGAAATCCATTGAGTTGCTGCTCTTACCTTGGTGGGAATGCGTGCCGTCAAGAGGTAGGCTCGGTGAGACGCGAGGGCCTGAGAGAGAGAGAGAGAGAGAACAGAGAGAATAATGAGTATGTAGCTGTAAATATACACTCTGAACAACCAGAACAAGGAAATGACAAAGAACACAGAGAGCTCGCCCGTTGACTCATCGAGATGAAAAGTCTTGTGACTCTAAAACATCTCAGTCAGTATGAAAAGACAGAAAAGACGGAGGAATGACAACGAGGAGGAAGATTCCTCTTCTTGAAAACAAACATATAAAACAGACAGTGACCTTTACAGAAGTGTTTGGTCTCCACTTGATGATGATTATTACATGCAGCCAGTTTTTATTGGACTACCCCCTGTCTGAGTGAGGCCATCATACGTCAGCGTGTTTTTTTTAAATTTCTTATTTGTGTTGTTTCTGTCTGCTGAGCAAACTGGACACCAGCTGCCACTGTTTATTAGAGCACATTGGGAAGACTAAGCTTGCTTCTGTTGCTGCTCTGTGAAAGAAAAGTCACGGCTCGAGGAGGCATAACTGGAATGCATAAACTTGACATTCCTACCCGGACGAGCAGCCTTGAAGGGCCATTCGGCTGGTTTATTGAGATGGCTGTTGTGATACTGTTCAACTCATGTAACTGAGAATGCCAACACTGACAGAGACATCATTTTAAGAAAGATTCCAGTGCTGCACACATTGAATGATCCAAACCTTGAGTCTGTTGCGGTCTCTATATTACATGGTTGCACATTAGCATAACAATGTGACATTCTGTGGTAGCAATTTTGGTGTACGAAAGTGGATTAGCATACTGCAGCATTAAATAATCCAACAGAAGGACACATTGTCAAGACAATGAAAAAGTCTGACCTTTAAAACTAAAACAAGTCCAACGTCCAACAAATTGATGTTTAAAAGCTCAAGCCGTATGCAGGACAGTTAGCCAAAGCTTTTATTTTAGACGTAATGACACCGACTGTTCAGAGTGCTGCCTTTACCTTCATGTGCCATGACACTGGATTTTCCCCAGTCAAATAATATCGCAACACAATGTGCTCCCATCATCATAGCTGAAATCTCATGACCCTTGTAGCGAGCCATCTCCTTTGTCTTTCCCATCACTCTGCACTGACAGCATGCTGAAATAAAACTGTACTGTCACAAATATTAAAAAAAACAGCATGAACACCACCTTACGGCTCCAGAGATAAGCGACTCAGGCCTGTTGGTTTTGAATGCTACAACATAAAAATGAAGGGTAATGGCCACAAAGGCAAAGAAAATGCCAGTGGATGAAACAAAGAACATGAGGATAAGATGAAGAAATGAAAAAAGCTGGGTTCAGAGTAGATGAGACACGCAAAAAGAAGCGTGCAAGGGCAAGAAAGGAAATGAGGAACTGACAAGAGGGAGCAAAAAGATTGATTGGAGGTGAGAGAAAACTGGAGAGAGTGTTTGAAAGCAGAAGAGCATAAGATAAAATAAAAGTAGTACAAAGGAGGGAAGGGGAGAGGGAGAGCACAGCATTACTAACAAGTCCCAGATAAATAATGACTGGCATGAAGGGCAGGGAGGGAGAGAAAGCAGAAAAAGAGGTGAAGAGAGAACACACGAGAAAACTAGATTAAGGAAAGTCTATAAACCGTCACAATCTTTTTCAAAGACGTGAAAAAAGAAACAGAGGGATGAGAGACGGGGGTAAAGAGGATGACAGTGTCTCCCAGCCCTCTGTGGCTCCGCTCCACAGGCAGGGTCTGTGTGGTTTGATGTGATGGAGGCAGACAGGCAGGCCTGTGTGACCAAAGATAACCTCTCCTAAAGAGCACCAGTCACCACTGCTACCATCAACTCTCCCTCTCTCTTTGTTTTAGTCTCATTTCTGGACAGTAGCTCTCATATACATGCGTGTGTGCAGGTATGCTGATGATCGCCTATTTCACTTGAAATGAGCTAAAATGAAAGTCTTATTTTGATAGGTTTGGCCATCAGTTATGATAACATTGTACTCACCAAATTATTTGCTGATATCTGGGAACAGGCATTATCAATAAAACAAAGTCAGACAAGGAAAGAAATGTGATTCTTACGATGATCGGACAGGTTTAGCGAGATTATCTCCCACTTTATTTGGAGTTAAAACCGAAAGCAAGCATGCTTGAAATGTCGGTAATAATCCCTCAATGCACAGGAAATTATGGGAGCACAAACTACGATACAGTAAATACGTTAGGTCAGACTTGAACCAGACACTGTAAACTGGATTGAAATAGATGTAATAATTTTACTGTTGATCTTAGTTTTCTTTTCCAAATAAGTTTGGCTAAGCTGGGGATTTGTTTAAGGAGAACTGACACACTGACCTCACACATTAAGTTCAGTTTACTCATCACATGGAGTGCCATTTAGCCTGTGAAAACCCCTATATAATATCTTTTGTGGCTCTTTCCAAAGTATGAAAATTTTATTTTGGACCCATACTAGAGACTAAAAGTCAGGATATCTCCACCTCTGGTGCAGATTTTCTTGTGACTCCCCCAACTTTACAGATGTGCAATAATAAATCGCTGGAGTGGCCCTTTAAAAGCTGTATTATCATCATCTGATTCCCCATAACTTGCCCTGTCAGACTTCTTTTTGCAATGTCACTGTTCCTAGATCTCAGCAATCACTTTGGTGAGAACAATGTTATCATAACTGATAGAAAGGATGGTCAAAACTTTGAAAATAAGTTCCAAGTTGTAATAAACTGGGATTATCAATCACTTCAATCACTTTTTACAGTGTTGTATACAGAGCAACACCAGAGCAGTGGTCAGTAAGTATGTAAAAAGATGGAGAAGAATGCAAAACTTTGAAGTCGGGTAACAGAAAAAGGTCTTTGGCTCTGTGACACAAAAAAGCTTCCTCCTTTTTATTTTCCATAGAGGGAAGCCCTGGTTGGGTTTGTCTAACTGGCATTAAGTCATGGTTTTAGTTCTTTACAGTACAAGTGAAAAACAGGCTTTACCAAAAGAATGCTATACATCAGTGGATTTCCAGGAGCTGAATAGCTACAGCTGCAGTCACACCCAGTAATGACCAAGAACCTGCTGACTCTGAGTGGAGGGGAGGTACAAACTTACCACCGAGGCTACATCTTTTCTGTCCAGTCTTACTAGAGGGGGTAGTAAATCATTCAATACTGCCAAAATGAATTCAGTGCACCTTATAACTTGTTCGAACTGTTTTAACATACTCTGATTCATGCTGCCACAGCCTGTGGGATTTCCCTTCAGTTTTTCATCCTCCCATCCTCCTCCTGTCAATGCATGACTGCCCCCCTGAACTCTCCCAGTGCTCTCTCCATCTGCCCTTTTGAGTGGACAAAGCCATAACACCCCCCTGTTTTATGATCCCCCTCCTTGCGCTCTCTCTCTGTGCTCTCTGTCTTAAGTGGACTTAAAGCCTTGAGCCTTCCCATCAGCCAATGATTTCAGAGAGACCACCATCCCGCCTTCAGCTCCACTCAGCCAACCAGATGGCAGCAGCACTGGAGCATGTCTACGAGACCAGAGAGAGCATCTGCTATTAGGCTACTCTCTTTCTCTGTATTACACACACACACACATACACACATACACACACAGAGAGAGAGAGAAACTGGGAGCTCACATACAAGATAACTGCCACAGGCTCTGAAACACCATTTGTCTCCTTGGCTTGCCACACATGCCACACACACACATTTCTGAGCCAAAATCATTTTATTATGGAAATCTGACACTTCTTTGATACATTTTTTTGGATAAATAATAATAATGAATAGCTATTTAACAGAATACACAACACACACTATTCATAATTTCTGCTTCACACACACACACACACACACACACAAAACACACCGTGAGAGAAAGTCGACAGGGTCTCGAATCCCATTAAAGGGTCAGCAATAGACGCACAGATCTGTTAAGTGTATATATGTGTGTGTGTGTGTGTGTGTGTGTGTCTGGTGTGTAGTCCATTCACGGTATTACCATTCCCAGATTATCTTTTTTTCTGTCAAACTGTCAACCCCACCTACCCCCCTCCAATTGATCCAACCCACATGTGCACACACACACAGACGCGCACACACACACACACACACACACACACACACACACACACACACACACACACAGTGTTACTATGGCAACAGCTACCCCATACTGCACACACACATTTGTGAATACATACTGTACAGACACACACTCACACATGAAAGTAGCACGCTGCAGTGCCAAGCCTTGCTTGAGAATGTCAATGAGTTTTCACCCCCCTAAACAACATTCACACTGGCCTATAGTTATGCTGAATCTCTGTAGGAACCGAAGCAGTACAGAGCAGTGTTTCATCTGCAGTCATTCAGCTGTGGCAGCACTCAGCCACAGGAAATTTACCCCCACCAAAAATACTTTTATTCATCCATCATGTCCTGGGGTGCATTCACGCTCTATTACATCTGTCTATCACATTAGTTCACTATCTATTCCTTTCATTTGGTTTCGTTTGGGTGAGAGCAATGTCTTAAAAACTCTGGTCCAAAATGCTAGATGTAAATGCTTCAAATGTTTGACCACCCTGACGAATGCTTGATTCATCTTGTAGGAAATTTAAGCATTGCCATATAAGTCGGGTATATTCCTTAAGCCTTCCTGTGTACTTGCAACTTGATTGTCTTTTACTCTGTCCTTGAAGAAATATTTTAAACATTATGGGAAATACACTTGCTTTCTTGACGATATTTAGACGAGAATATTAATACCACCCTCATATCTGTCAGTCAAATATGAAGCTACGGCCAGGAGATGGTTAGCTTAGCTTAGCATAAAGAATGGAAATAGAGGGAAACAGCTAGCCTGGCTCCCAAATCCCCCTACCAGCAGCTCTAAAGCTCTCTAATTAACACATCATTTATTTAATAATTGAAAAACCAAACTGTAAAAAGTGACAAATTGTGTTTTTATGGGGCATTGTGTGCTGGACTATACCCTTGAACAGAGCAAGACTAGCATTTTCCTCTTGCTCCCAGTCTTTATGCTAAACTAAGCTAACCGTCTGTAGCTGTAGCTTCATGATTAAAGGAGACATGGGAGTAGTATCCATCTTCTCGTCTAATTCTTGCCGAGACAGTGAATAAGCGCAGTTCACAAAATGTCCACTTATTCCTTTAAACTGTAATATATTTGAACAACAAAGATGTAGCTTGAATACAACTTAGTTGTGAAATGATGAATGATTTATTGATTAGTCACTTGACAGAAAATTTTGATTATCCATTACTAATTTAACTAATTTATGAGGGAAAAATGTAAAACTTTTTCTGATTCCAGCTTCTTAAATGTGGTGATTTGCTGATTTCCTCTGATTAAATTATAAATGATAAATTGTAAATTGAGCATCTTTGGGTTTTGGACTGTGGACTGAACAAAAAAAGCAATTTGAACAAAATCCCCTTGCGCTCTGGGAAATTGTGAGGGCCATTTTTAACAATTTTTCCACATTTCATAGACCAAACCATTAATCGAATAAAAAAAAGCACCCTGAGATTTATTGACAAGGAATATAATCATCTGTTGCATCACTAATACAAATACCACAGTGGAAAAAAAACACAGCCAAAATTACATTCATCCCCACACCGCTGCTGACACAGACTCTTTATTGCATAACTAATGCCAGCATGTCCTGCATGCCCACGTGTGTCTGTGTGTAACATTAATGAGTCATGATGTGCCGGCTGCAAACTGAAACTGTCAACGCAGCACAGTGGAACGAGAGTATTTTTAGGTCTATGCAGAAAAGTAGGGAGAGAAACAGAACAAGAGAGAGAGAGAGAGATCAGCCATTGAGTCAAGCAGAGCGGACACCACAGAGACGGAGAGTGAGACAGTGAGCGTAGGAGGGGAGACTGAAGGTCAAAGCAAGTGAAATGACTTAATAGATTCTAAGTGCTGTTTTGCTGATAAGGAGCCAAGATTTAAATCCAATCAGTGGGGAAGATATTTAATGTAGGGAAGCGTTTAAAAGCCGTTTCATCTCTGTTAAAACCAATGCTGCTGGGGTGACCCCATCTCAGCTTTTAATACATGGAAATCAATCAGCTCACCCTGGATCCAATGCAGTGGGCTTCTCTCCTCCTCTTATCCTGCTCTTCTTTGCTTTTCCCTCCCACTCTTTTCTTCCTTAATCTCTGAATGTCCTCATCCTCCTTTAGCCCCATCCTTTCTCGCTGTATTTTTAACAACTGCCTAAAAACATACTTACACTGTATGATTACAGAAGGTTTCAAATGGTAAAAAAAGGGCCATGATGCCCTTTTTTACACAAGTTAAACTGTACACACTCTATATGTGAGACTTTATGCTGTAGGATGCATCACTGTTGGATACTTGAGCCATCAAAAAAAATCCATTCTGTGTAAGAAGAAAAATGCCCAGTATTTTTTTTCTGCCCCTGCATTGTTGCTCGCTCTGTCTTGCTTATCTCAAATTAGATGCCAGGTGAACTGCACCATAAAGAAATATATACTGTCCATGAGGTACAGTATACACACTGTATACAGTTATCACAAAACATACTATAACAGATTTTAAAGTGTAACCTGCAACAGTTTTTGTCTCGTTTCTTTCTTGTGGTGTTTTCTTCCGTACCATCTTGCTGTTACTTTTTCCTTGTATATACAGTACATATGAATATGCATGTGTTGCATGTTCTTGTGTGTGTGTGGAGCGTGGGTGAATGTATTCAAAAGGGGAGGCATGTGTATACCTAGAGACAATGGAGCAGAAGAAACATGCACACACCGCCCTGATTTTATCTTTGAATAATCACGAATGGTGTAACTTTGTGTAAGAGAGGAGCAAGACTCTCCAGGCTGCTGTTCAACAGGCTAACATCATACAGCAGCAATTATACTGAAAAATACTGTACAGTATCATTTGCAAGAAAGAGGTTTCTAGATACCACACAGGTTAGTTTATATTTCTATTAAGCCAGTTTTAACTAACCTCTAGCAGTCTCAGAGCTGTACCTTAAACATAGCTATCAAATCCGTCAAAACATCCTGAGAACAACCCTGAACACAATTTAAAACTGTTAATCCCTCAATTGCAGAGGAAGCACACTCTCCTGTTTTCCTGCCATACACCTGCAGTGGGAATTGGCTCAGAAGCAAAGATAACCACTTATCTGCGTTGATGGGTGGGAAAAACTGAGAAAGAACCTCAGTCAGGCTGACACAGGAGAGATCACCATGGTGGGACCTGCTCTAAAGGCCAACTTGAACTGAATCTGGTTCCAGAAAAAAGCCTCCTAACCGCTCTAAACTAAGGCAGAGAAATCATTTGTTTTGCAATACATTGATTCTCCGCTGCCAAGACAAGCTGCTGACAGTGCAGCTGAGGTCTAGTCCTGTGATGTCTGCAGACTCTCACTGCGCCAAAACCACAACGCAATGGGAGTATGTAATACTATTTCATAGTACAGCACGCTTCGGTGATAAAACAGCTAACATGATGTACAGTCTGGTCTTCTTTCTGCAGTTTCAGACGAGATAAAAATCATGATATGATTGTCTGGACCTTTCTGCAAAACAAGATCACACTATCCAACACAACAGCCACCAGACAGCATGGTGGTCTGTCTGCAGCATCCTTATATGGCAAGTAAAGGCATAACATTAGCCTAAAATATTCATAGAATGGTTTATAGGATTTATAGGATCATTATAAAATACTACAAACAAGACAAACAAAAAAATTAATTGCTTAGGCAGCACAAATGCTTAATAATGTAACATATTTTTGGAGAGAGTCTCCAGATAGCCAAGCTGCTAATCACTTCGTCAGGATACATGCCACTTTTTTTCCCCATCCCATTTTGAAGTAAAACCATTCTCTGCAGTGCATATCCTCCCCACACGGCACCAGCAGCCAAGGAGAGTATTAAGAGAGAGACATCAATTTTCTTTTATCACTGCCCTGCTCATCATTATGTGTTTTACTGCTGAGGAGATGAGCGTGGCGTGGAACAAAGGCAGCTGACTGTGGTACTTCCTGGACTGATTTGATTGGCTGGTCTCATCAGACCACAGCTGCAGCGAGCTGAGGCATGAATAAATGTGGTGTCTGATTATGTTGCATTTCATGCTTTAGTTCTCTTTTTTTNTTTATTGCTACTGTTGCTTGTTTTGTTTTCAGTGAGAATGCAAAGTGTCAGCAAATATGCACAATGTGTTCAGTAATAAATGATGATAAAAATATATGGAAACACTTTTGAGGCAATAACATTTGCCTTCAGCAACTGACAATATGTCTTCTGAGTGGAAAGAAAATTCTTTTTTATTGAATTGGGTACAAACAATAACAGTAATGTATGTTACCATATACATTATCTCTGCATGCAGCCTGTGCATCATTGCCTCACTAACAAGCATCAAGCATCCAGTCAACCTCCCAAACGTGTCTTACACAACAAAGCTGAGGCTGACCAAGCGTTCAAAGGGCCGGGCAGAGGAATTAAATGATTGTGCTTTCAGATTAAGATTATAGACCGGGTTGGCAAGACACCCTGTAACACCGGACAGATATCAGGGTTTTTAGGTACTGGACTCTGGTGGGAATGTTAGGGGGGTTCCTCATAGAACGGTGTCAGCCTGCAGGGCGTCCTCTAAGAACCCTGTGTGTGTTTAGGTTACAGAGATAAGGAATAATCACAAGGGTTCATTCATTCATCAGCATGCCAGCCAGACACAATGGGGAGGAGGTTTGTGTGTGAGTGTGTGTGTGGGTGTGTAGCTATGTGATGGTGAGCCAAGGTTTCTGGGTAAATAGGATATCGCTGCAGACCACATGGATGAAAAAGTGAGACAGAGGAAACCAGAAAGAAGGAAACACAGAGCAGAAGTGGAGAGATTATTATTTTTACAACTCAAGTAACAAAGAAATCCAAAATGGAAAATCTCCTCAAACTGAAGTGCAGTGATTTGTCGGGGAGAGAGAGAGAGACATACGCAGGTATGACAGAGAGAAAGCGAGAGAGAGAAGAAGAAAGGAATGACAGAGACAAAGGCAGAGCGGGGAGAGGGGAGGAGGGAGGGGGATTTCTTTCTGGGCTGGTGTTGGCATTACCCATGGTTTCCCTCTGGAGTGGGTAGATAACATCAGGCGGCACTAATAACACACACACACAAACACACACAGTGTTGAACACGGATTTCAATGATACAAACACAGTTAGTGTGGTTTAGATCATGAATGATATTTCGCCCAAAGCTAAGCAAAGGTCCTCTCATGATTAGACTTATATAATCAAAGTAAAAATTATCAAAAGAAGATTTAGATGATGTAAAACTAATACTGGGTTTCCTGCAAGGACCCTAACAGGACCATAAGCATTTCAGAGGAATCAGAAAACAGAAAAACTGATAATGGGGAAAGGACCTTTGATTGGGTAGATCATGCCTGACAGGAAAAACAGATAACTTTAGGAGAAAAAAAACAAATTAAGTAGAGAAGGTGACATATCTAAGTACTGAGACAATCACTAAAGCTACTTCAAATAAACAATATCCCCAAATACCATAATAACTTTTAAGGATTTGAAAACAAAATAGAAGAGGAAGGCACTGCCTTTGTGCTGGTTTGACCCATTTCAGCAAAACAATGTTGAGGAAATGTATTATATTTCATAGAGTCAGGGTCATAAAACATCAATATCCAGTTCAACATATTACTGATCTGTCAAAATCCACACCCACACACAGAAACATGGACACACATGATTGCACAAAAAGACCCAGAACACAGTGACCAGGGAGGGTAAAAGGGTTCCTTTACAATGTCTGCTATACGGGATTTAAACCCGCTATCAGATCTTTTTACTGTATGTGATGATGACAAAAATAAACTAAAACAATAAAATGAAATTAAATAAAATAGAACAATGGAGGAAACAGGTAGCAGTGTGCAGAGGGCAGCGATAAAAACAGTAATGCAACATCAACTCCAAGGACACCATAAAAACCAACCATGCGGCAAAGGCTATGATGCATATGATGTTTTGACTGTCCGATATCATACCCATGCTTCCACTCTCCTCTGATCTGTATTGATCTGGTTTAAAACTCACGGTCTGAATAATCCAAGATTATAAAAAATATGGGTTTAAAGACAAAATCTCATCAAGCAGACAACCACAATGACAGACAGGCCTCTGTGGAAGAGACCCATTTTGCAGGTTGTCTTATTTGTATCACTCAGGCTTCACTGTTTGTGGCTGTTTACTATGACATGGTGCACAAATGTCATTATCACCCAATCAATGCTGACTGTTGCGGTGTCCTATAAACCCCATTCAGTTATATCCATTGAGAGCAGATTGACACTGTACCAACCAGGCCATTGCACTGTAACACCAAACAGCCACTTTTCCCACAGAATGACCAAACAGGACTCACAAGGGACAGGAACAGCCAGACCAGTTCAGCATGTTCATATGTAGCAAAAATGTGCAGATTTAGATCAAAACTCAAACTAAAATTTTAATTATTGTCATCAAAATAGGAAAAGAGCTCCACGATGTAACTAAACCTCATCTTGTCCCGTGGTTGAAACCAGACATATTGGAAGTCAGTACTGTGAGATTATAAAAACCAAACCTATCAAGCAAACGACCTGAGGCAGGGTCAATTATATTACTAAGACCGTCTGAGTGACAATGACCCTGACCTATGAGATAATGAAGATGAATGACTGTGGGCGGGGTTTGCATGGAGCCAGGCTATGTGGCTGGTTAATATCTCTCCAGGGAGGCTTTTGTAGGGCATTGTGGGCTGGAAACATGCTAAGCCTTGCTATAAAAAAAATCCCTATTCAGCTTGATGGAGAGGAACACAACACAGAGTGAGACTGATAGATACTCAGCCTCTGAAATGTGACAGTGAGTGAACAGACTACATGTATGGGACATAACGAGCATGTTCAACCTTATTCTGAGAACGGCCACGCTGGGAATGGTTTTTCTCTTTCACACAAAATATGGACAAGGAGTTACTCGATGCATACACACCATTGTAAGATGTGTAGGCATTTAGAATGGCAACAGAAATAAAAATACAATGTTGTAAACTAAGGTATTTGTGTATATGTTGTTGCACTAAATAATGAACAAGGTTAAATAAAATCTTATAAATCCTATGTGAATGTAGCCGAGACTCTTATTTTGAAAAGATACACAACAACACTTTCTGTGTTATATTATTTGCATTCCTGTCCCAACATTTCTTAAAGTGATGTTAATATATTGTTATGGAGATAAACTTTTTGTTCTGAACTTTCACTGGGAAGCTAAGCATCCTCTTCGCTCTGTTTAATTATTGTGTTTCTACGTGACAAGTTATTTTAAACAAGTGCACTGAAAAATCAATGCACTGATATTTTTACATTTTTGAGCTAAAGGTTCATTTATTTTCTTCCATAAATCTGCCAATTTTAAGAGAAGTTTGTCGAGGCATGTGTGTAACACAGGGATCAGGCTACCATGTAGAGCAATGCTAGAGCGTACTGTTGAGACCATGCTGGCTAATGTGGAGCGTTTTATGCATGGGGATTTTTTTGTAACATTTTACACAAAGAATGTATTTTGGTGATGTATTTATTTTGTGAAAATTGTATTACATTTTGTAATATTACTGTACATCATGCTCTCTTTTCATTCTTGACTTTCCACAGAGATCATTAATGCAAAAGAGACCCTGTGAATACTTTGTTTATGCTGTTGTATGTCTGGTGCTTTGCAATAAAAAGCTAAAAGACAGCCCCGGGAAGTGTGGTCCTTGTCCATTACAACATAACACAAGGCACAGTTAAACCCAACACTTACAACGACAACCAACTCCACACAAAATTCCTTCTAATTAACTGGCTCACTCAGCTGAGTCTGTTCCAGCACTTTACAGAAACCAAACCACTCAGAAAGAGCCTGACAAGCTGATAGCATGGTGTGGATACAGTGTGCTAAAATTAGACTCCTTGACTAACCTAAACTAGCATCTGCATTCAGCCGATTCTGAAAGACAGCTCTGGTTGAATTGGTCACAGTATGACACAGCACATCAGCCTCAAGTTGAGAGGAATCACTGTCAAGTGTTTTTTAGGTTCTTTCACCCTATTTAAATTTAAATGCAGGAGCAGATAAGACATTGCTCTGTTTGAGCGGAAGCGAAGAAGTGTACCAAACGAGATTATGTCAGACTGAGAACACTAAATGTTTAAATATATCCATATGTTGATCTGTGAGAGGAAGGAAACAAGCCGTCCTTCATGTCTCACAGCTGGACTGAACTGTACTTGACACCCTCCCAGCAAGAAGGTGACTTCAGTCCTCACCAGGGCCAACTGGGACTTTCCTGTGTTGCCGTTTGCATGTTTTCCCTCGCACGCTGTAAGTAAGGGGGACTGGAAGCTCTAAATTGCTCATAGGCGTAATGAGTGATACAAAAATCACACCCATAAACACTTTCTTTTGTTTTGAGAGGTAATATTGGTCATTTTAAAATCAAAAGGAGGACTGAAACATTAAGTTGATTAATTTAGCAACTACTTGGATTTGAATTTTTGAACATTTGCTGATTCCAGCTTCTCAAATGTGAGGATTTGCTGCTTTTCTCTGTTTTATAGCATTGTGAATTGAATATCTTTGTGGTTTGGACTGTTGGTCTGACAAACAAAGACATACGAACACGTCACTTTGTGCACTTGAAAATTGCGAGGGCATTTTCTTAAATCATTTAGAGGTTAAGAGAAAACCTGATGAATCATTCTGGCACGATGCCATCATCAGTGTCACATGCATCCCCCTTTTTTTGAGTATGAACTACGTTTTGTCCTCTGTTTTTTGGTCTACATTAATTGTTACGCTCAAGAGTAAAAATGCATTCATTCATTTTCTGTTTCAACTTAATCCTCTGCATTGTAGTGTAAAACATCACTTTAAAAATTGTCACTGTAGTATACTAAACTCAGCAGGGAAATGGTGACCTGTTTGACACATTTTCTCTGCCTGGTTAGCTCTGAATGTCACCCCAATTACGTTAACAATCACCACAGCATTATGGTAGAAAACACAGAGGACCTTGAAGCACAGTTAACTATTTAATAGACACAATGATTATGTGCCAAACAACATTATAACTGCTTGAACTCAGGCTGAACCTCGGTTTAAAAGGACAAAGAACAGTATTTCTGTTTCATGTCCACTCAACCAAGTAAATACATGCTGTATATACAAAATGATTCCCAACCTCAAAAATGAAGGCAAAACTATAAATAGATTTATCGAGGCAGGGAAGACTCCTGTAGGGTCACTGTGGTTTTTGTCAGACTCTGCTCTGACCACAAATCTCAAAATACAAACACCCACTGAATGACTTGTAGAAAAAAAGAGAAAAGAGGAGGGAAAGAAAGATTATGTCTCTGCATAATGAACCATGAAGTTGCCTGATACTTTAAAAGGCACAGAGCAGCCAAACAAAATTATGTTTTCTTTCCACAGAATTCTGCATTTAACGTTATGGTGTAATATCTTCCAGCATTAACTGTCAATATCTATCTCTCTCTTAAATGATTCTTTTCCAGCACTTCACTCTTAGATCATTATTCTGTGATCACAGTAAAATATACAGCCACCAAACAACCAGAACAATACTTAAAATGTAAACTCAGCAATAAAGTCACAGCTATTTTTTCTGTAAAGAAAGTAACCACACTATAAAGAACTTCAGCAGCCTACAGCAAAGACTGGATACCACATTATCAAAGGGAATTTAAAATGTGCCGGATACTTGCTCTGCGGCCTTCAAGGAAGAGGTTTTAGCACCGCTAACAAAGTGCTGGTTCCCATGAGAGGACATTACAGGTGATCATCAGGGAGTGTAGAACTGGGTCACTTCCATTTTCTCACTGCCCCTAATGAAAGACCTCGAGGTTAAAGAAAAGGAGAGAAGGAAAGACAAGATTCTAGGCTTTGGTCTGTTCTCAGATGCAAGTTCTTAAACATTTTCCACCTTGGGAATACATTACAGTACATTTAGTCTCGCTAAAGTGACCAGAATTAGTAAGACATATTTGTGTTCTTACTAATCACACAATATTTGTACAAATGCTGCAATGAATTTCCCATGAAATACAATTGTTTAGGCTTTATTTTTCTTTCATACCAGCTTGGTTCCCATCAATTTGTTGAACCATTGAACTATTCTTCAGTAAAATGGGCTGAGACCCCATTTTCTTCAAGGCTGTAATCAGCGGAGTCATGTTAGGACAAGCTGCAAGTTTGAGGAATCTGTGGAAGCTTGAGGAAAGGGTCACTATAGTTTCAGTTTTTAAAAATCCAATACTGGAAACATTTTTATATATATATATATACACTCCCCTCCAAAAGTATTGGAACAGTGAGGCCGATTCCTGTATTTTTGCTGTAGACTGAAAACATTTGGGTTTGACATCAAAAGATGAATATGAGACAAGAGATCAACATTTCAGCTTTTATTTCCAGGTATTTATATCTGGATACACAACTTAGAAGATAGCATTATTTGTAACAGAACACCAAGTTTTAGGTGAGCAAAAGTATTGGAACAGATAGACTAAAAATAGATTAAAGTGAATAAGACTTAATATTTAGTTGCAAATCCTTTGCTTGCAATAACTGCAT
>NTHP01000288.1:120808-138308 GCA_003416845.1 Oplegnathus fasciatus | reverse complement strand
AGCCACAGGAATTACTCAGTCAATTAAATTAGTCACTTTTTATCTCCTGTTAGTCACGCAGAAGACTCGATTACTCTCCAAAAGACAGCAGAGCTGCTAATACTGCTTTACGTTGCTGGACATAGTCATCTGTTGATAAAGATTTGACGCACATTTTGACCTCCGTCCTTTGTTTTTCTCTTCTCAAACATGTGCAAGCACACACTTTTACTGTATTACACCCCTTGACTCATTACCACACTTAATTTCCTGCATAATCACAGTTTTGTTATCATTTACCTCGTTATTTTACGGATTTTGTTCTATCATTGTTTACCATGCTTATATCACTGGGGTTGTGTTATCCAATTCCCCTTAATCTTTGTTCTGGTGTGATTTATATACTTTAAGTATATAAATATTTTGTAATGTTCGTTTTAATGGTTTAGATCACAGGCATAGCCAAGTCAATTCAATTTAAGCAATATATAAATATATATATATGTGTGTGTGATTTTACCTTTATATTCTTTTTTTAGGGTGACTATGTTAAATCTGTCCAGATTAAAGGCATAGCCTTTTGGCTACTTCTGGCACATTTACAGCAATATTTAATAATGGGCACTGCCCTAGCTAAATAAACCTATGAATAAATAAAATATATCTGGGCTAGTGTCATTTAATTCTTATTTCTCTCATCAGAACACAGAAGAATTATACATACTGTTTTCACAGAATGAGTAGTACCCCTGTGATTTGCATGTGTAAAATTGAAGTGGTCCTCAAATCTTTCGCTGCATCATGCTTGTACACTTCTCAGAAATACTTGAGACTGGGTTTCCCTTCACAGCCAACATTTATTTGATTACAACATCTGATCTCAAAACAATCTGAAAATATATTGTTCTTTCATCACGTCTAACATTAGATACTACAGTATAACAGTCACAGGCTACAAGTCCACGACATGTTTGTTTTCTCTCTGAGACATTTCCTGCATAATCGGTTTCTCAAACTCTGTTTTTCTGCAGAACAACAAACAGTGGTTTATTTGTTCAGTCCGGTCAAGCGGAGCGTTGATACAAACTCACCGAGTCATTCTCATGCTCTGCGTCTGGGTGAAATACCAGAACCACTCCACTGGAATTCCTCACTTCCCAGTACTGACTCCCACTTCATTGCATTGTTTTTTGTGTGTATGTGTGCGTGTTCACTACTAGCCTCTGTTTCCAGCTCCCACATGGCGACATTGTTGTCGTCAAGAGAGTTAGCCCCAAGCCAAACACTTGCCTGGACTAGGTTAGATTATGAAAAATAGTTCTGCTTTTTTTATTTTTTCACAAATTGGGTGACATTTCAAAAAAGAAATCACTGCTGCTCTATGAATCTTACAGCAAGAATAATTAGCAATCCAACTTAAAGTCAGGGACACTAATTTCAATGACAGACATCAATATGTTACTTGGCGATAGCAGCACCCTGGACAGAGCGTGTGAATTTGCAGCTGCAGTTGCAAACAATGTTCAACAATCAACAATCAAGCATTAATGTACACTCAAGGACACCACAGATCAGTACGGGCTACTCTCAAAGTTTTTAAAGGGAAATTCCGGCAAGTTGCCCTGAAGTACATCCCTATGCAGTTAGCTACAATAGCTAATGCAGGGGGTTACTTTCTTTGTTTACTTTGGACTTAAAAGACAAGATTTATGTAAAATTAAGTTTATTTGGAGAGCTTTAGGAGGCTCATTCTGCTTCCCCTGATATAGGTTCTCTTGCCGGAGTTGTGTCTCTCAAATTTCTGGTGATGTCAAGAATGAGGCCCTGGTTGAACAATAATGAAATTTTCCTTTAAGTGAAGATTAATGCTTTGTTACAGTATATTGGAGTAAAATAGAACATCGGTAAATGTTGGAAGTCAGTGTCTCACTATGAAAAAATCATCACATAGAGCTTTAAAGTAATATTGCTGTCGATCTCCATATTCCATGCCCACAGTCCTTCCTGATAAAACACTGGTGGCTCCAGATTCCAGCAGTAACGATGTGTCACCAATTAAGGATTACATTAGATAAACTGACAAGTGCAATTTTCTCGCACAGAAACTCACTCTCTCCTGCTGCTTCCCACCTCAGCGAGCTCATTTAGCGAGTACAGGAGATGTGAAGGTGGAGCTCATCACTTCTGTCTCTCGCCTCTCTCTCTCTGCTTATGTCCCTTGATGACATATTCAAGTTCCTGCTGTAACTACAAATGTCTGGATATTAAAGTTGAACATGCCCAGGGGTCTGGCTGATAGTTCTGTTATTGTCACACATCCTAAAGCAGAGAACTTGGCTGTGCAGGCCTACTCACAAAGCTTTTGAAACTTTCTTCTACCTACGTTCTTTTGTCTATTCCACACAGAGCTGTATAACTAAAAGCATCTCATTCCTCTGAGAGTTGTATAACTAAAAGGCTCCTGCCATTTCCACCCAGAGCCACACATATGAAACGTTGTGCAGATTCATTCACAGCAACTGAAAGCTTTCTTCAACCATCAAACTTTATGGACCCTGCTCAAACACTGATTTACTGAGGGAACTGTTCTGTCTTAACTGTCTTTGGCGTCTTTTCCGTTTTAAGCCCAGAAAGAGCCAATATGCATTTTTAATGATCTACCAGGTATTAATTATTTAGCATTCAGTGGATTTACTGCTCCGTAGGCAGCAGTTAATGGTCTGAGCTGCTATTTCCACCTGGCCAATAGACACAATAAGGGCTGTGTGGATACACAATCAGAGGTGTGACTGGATGAATGAATTACCTCAGTATTGGGACAATGTGTTTAACTTTATTTTTTTTAGCATGACTTTTCATTGAGGCTTAATAAAGACCTTTGAAAATGAAAATCTGAACCAGCAGTTTTCAAACTGTGAGGAGCGCCTCCCCAGGGGGGCGCGGGAGAGTTTAAGGGGAGGCGTGCAGGGAGAGACATGAGGCAGATACTGCGTAAAGTGACAGGGACAGGGTTTTCTGTAATTAGCGCCAAAATCGTACTCTTTCTTTGAGCCATAACTCAGTCAAAGTTTGAAGACACAGAAATAATACTTTGGTGTCACTTACACTTACACTAGAGGATATCATTATCTCCGATGTCCGACGCGAATAAATGTCCATGAATCCGCTTTGAAACCCCAGAAAAAATGCTCCTTAAAACTCCAGAACTTCCCTGAGAACTTGCCCATTTTTAAGTTTTCTTCAGTATCCAATTAATCCAGTGGTAGTTGTCTGTCCATCCATGGGTACATTGCAAACAAGAACTGCCGACAGCTAATTTGGCATAGTTTTAATGGTGCCAAGTTGCCAAAATGTAAACAAATGTAGGCAAAGAAAATGGAGCTAAAGTTGTAGCCCATAGTGTAACTTATGCTGAATTAATTGCTACTGAATCAAACAGTGATAAATCATTAGTCATTCAGATCTTGTGCAACACTTTCTTGTGCAATTTGCACGGGAGTCTGAAAACTTTGATTTTCTGTGTGCCACACTACCCAGATACTGGGGAGCATACTGGCAGTCATTTATAAAACATTCTTATAAATGAGTAAAGGTTCAAAGATTGCTGGAAGAAACCTCTCTGTATCTAAGATGATGCCGGTTCCACTTAAAGTGAATGTGATCAGCGGGACTGAAAGATAACGATGCTTTTTGGAAAGTTTTGAAATATTCCCATTACGACATTACTACAATGATCCCACTCAAACAGTCCTCAAGCTTAATGAGAGAGGAGATTCTCAGGGTGATGGTCGTGCTGTTTCTCACTTTTTCTCTGACTTTGATTTGCAGGAAATTACCTTAAAATCAAAGTATAACTGAACTTGAAAAGACAGAGTGACAATGCAGTGAAGTGGTGCTCACTGTGAAGGTTAAAATAATGAATGTCTGGAGATAATAGAGAGAAAAGCATGGAGGTTTTGATGTTCTTAAATGAAAACTGTACATTTCAAGAGCAGAGAAATGTGGGACAAAGACAGACAAAGATTTGATTCCCCTTAATGAAGAAGTAGCTTGAAAGAAGCAGGAGTTGACTCACCAAGACTCTGTTCTCTGTCTTGTCTCCTTTGATCTCCAGTTTGACTCTCTTCCTCAGCGACAGCTTCACCTTCCTCCCCACTGCATCCCTCACACTCTCTACACAGAGAAGAGGAGAGAGGAGATAAAATTAGGAGATTCAGACTCCAATTTGGAAAATATCTTTGCCAGAAGAGAAAATTGTTACCAAGTGGTTTATCACGGTTTATCATCAAGTATCTCTTTACTTTCGAATTCTGAACCGAGTCAGAATTTCAACATTTTGACTTCCTCAACAGAGCACAGATCGGTGCATTTCTGCCACAGGGGGAATAATTTCCCAACACACCACGGGAGGAATGATCTTTCTTCTAGTTTTCAATTAATTTGCGCATCATGAATCCCTCTTCTGAGGACTGATTTCTTTGTGTCAGATTTGGGCTCTTTTCTCATTATCTGCGGTGAGATGTGAAACTGTCCCTAATTCTGACATCAAATACACATACACAGTCAGTCAAACTACTGTAGTAAACTGAACAAACTGTGCACATCCTCACATACATACTTATCTATAATAGTGCTGAAAAGATTTGTTAGATCAACAGAGATTGATAATTTGATGATTAATCATTCAGGACATTCATCAGACAGCATTTTCCATTTATCTCTATGTGGGGCAAGACGTGACCCGCCCTCTTCAGTTCAATCAGACTGAACTTGCGAAATCGCTGTGCTCTCCAGCCAGTTTGAGAGACGGGGTAGGATTGACGACAGACCTCTCATTCAAGAATCACTGATTGTTATCATCCTTGTCTAAAGAAATGCACAGCAAAATAGTACAAACTTAACAAATTAATGGCTGTACTGACTGAGTAACAGTGACAGAGGTTAATCATGGTTAATGAGTAAAATATTTGATAAAACGCAGTATAATTTACAACTTTGTGGACTGCTGTTGTTAACCAGTTTATGTCTACAACCCTACCCACACCATTTCCTGTCCTACCTGCTTTTTTCCACACCAAGCAAGTAAATTTGACTGACTGACTAACTTCAGCATGCCGACATGTTCACAACAACAATGCTAACATGCTGATGTAAGTAGAACGTTTACCGTGTTCACTATCTAAGTATAGTGCATTAGCATGCTAACATTTGCTAATTAGCACTAAACACAAAGTACTGCTGAGGCTGATCGGAATATCAGTAGTTTTGCAGATACTGCAGGTAACAAAACAACCACTGTACCTACAAATTATGTTATATATTTTATAATTTAAGTTTAAATACACGCTGTTTGATGTGCATATCATCATCATCACTGTCGAATATAAATCTAAGTATGCTGTATATACTGTATAGACATGTATACATACTGTAGGCTACATAACCATCTACTTCATGTAACCTATTACATTCATCTTTCAATATTTATTCCAGCACTCTTTGCACTCTTGTTTACAATTCATAGAAACAGTCTGACTTAAATATAGGCTAGACATTGTATGTTGTTGTTCATTGTTGCTTTTTATATATATTTATATACGCATCTACTTTTTCACCTGTAATAGTTTTATTTTTACCTTTACCTTTGTTCAGCTTTGTTGTCTTTCTTTTTAGCTGTATGTCTATTTCCATCTTTCTGTAAATTGTTCTTGGAACTGTGTGTAAGTACATTGAGAGCAACTTAAAACCGGATTCACATTCCTTGTATATGTACACATACTGGGCCGATAAAGTTGATTCTGATTCTGATTTGGTCATAAACTAAATTATTGGACAATTCAAAACTTTGACCAGATGGTAGCACAAGAAAAATCAGGGGATCAAAAAAGTTAGTACAATCCATCCTGAAGTGGACATGAATATATGTCATTTCATAGCAATCCATCCAACAGCTGTCTAGGTGTTTCAGTCTGGACCAAAGTGTTGGACTGAATGGCAGACAGAGCCTTCCATTCTAGTATGGCTAAAAATGCCAAACATTTGTTGGTTCCAGCTTCTTCTTCAAATGTAAGGATTTGCTGCTTTTCTCTGTTTTTCATAAATTGAATATATTAGGGGGTTTTACACTGTTGGTTGGACAAAACAAGCAATTTGAAGACATTACTTTGGGCTCTGGAAGTTTGTTTTTACATGTTTTCTGGCATGTTATAAATCAAACAATTCATTAAAAATAATCAACGCATGAATCAATAATGAAAATAATCTTTCATTAATATGCTGAGTGTGTGTTCTACCATTCAGATTGAATGTTCACACGCAGTCAGAGCCTCCACTGCCAGGGAACTGGCTTAGAGAGCAGAACTGGGTCAGCCGCCTCCTCATTCGCCCACCACACAGCGGCTGATATAGTCTGTGCACATGTGTCTGAGACAGAGAGGGATTCTGTGTGTGTACATCTGTGCTGGCATGCATGTATCCTCGCCCGCAGGTTTCCTCAAACCATCAACAGATCAAAGTGAAACTAATAATTAGGCAAAGTGGTTCATCTGCCAGCCTTGCTAAATAAACTCTACTGAAAATGTGCACCATTTCCAACTGCAGCATTTCTAAAAGTACAGCCTTAGACACCCAATAAGTCACAGAGATGTCTCTAGTGGGTTTCTACACAAAATGAAACCTAGTGTGTTTTAACGAGCAGTTTTTGGTACCGGACAGAAAAAGCTCCTGACAGACTCTCACATATCATTTTTCTACTAATTCAATTTTTCTGCTCATTCATTAAAACTGTGACAGAAGTGGAATTTTTACCAGCCAGCTGCCCTGTGCTTCGTATCAGGCAGTTCAGGCATGTGCACTCTAGAATGAATATCAGTAGGGACTGGGGGGAATGGGAGACCTAGGGCCTTGTAAAGCTCAAACAAACAATTCACAAGTCCATAAAGTCACTCTCCCATTTACTGACCCTCAGCCAATTCAGATTTGTGTGTTGATGGTGTCACAGATTAGACCTGTGGTTTATAGCTTTAAGATCATAGAAATAACAAGAGAAGTACGATTAGTTGTAGAATTCAATGTTCAGACAGTACAACACAGCGTCCCCGTTTTCTCTGGTTTGACACAGCATGACGCCACTAACTGCTCAAAGATACAAACCTGAGTCATTTCTTTGCCTAATCAGGAATCAGGAAAAATGTTTCCCAGACATCATGTAAGACATCATTCAAAGTATTTTTGTGTCTGTTTCCCTCTTCTGTCTTCTCCTTGCATAAAGTGTTTGAGTACATGTCAGTAAAATATCTTTTTCGCACACAAACACAGTTTCTGAACGTGTGCACCTCAGTGCTTCATGTTAGTTTCTCCAAAGCTGTTGTGTGAATGTTTTCGCATCCTCAGATAATCTCATTACCTACAAGGCCAGGCAGACGGAAGGGGAACATGTCAACATAATTCCTCTCACAGCAAAAGCACAATGTAACATTTTCTATAACTCAGCCGTGAAAAGCTAGATTTTGTCTCCAGTCTTTCCATCTGCAGCATCATGCTGAAATTCCTTGTATGAGTTAGCTGCCAAGAGTGATCTTGTATGATGCTGAATCACCCGCACCAGTGAACGTTTCAAACAATGGCTGGTTATACACTCATCCAGACAACACCACATGACAATAGGATCATGACAAACCAAATTCCTTACATTAAGTGTGCAGTGTTGGGCAAATTAGTCAGAAAAATTCTTGTTGAGAGGGGATGAAGATAGAGAACTTGCTGACTTTAAGCGTGAATGGAAGTTGGACCATAAGAAATCTGGAATGGTTATTGATCTACAGTTGGAAAAAAACATAATGTGTCCAATTTAAAAAGGTTTTCAGTGTGTCAGCAGGCTAATCATCTTGTTTGAATTTGTATTATAGAAACCGAAACCACTGTTATTGAGTTCCCTGGAGCTCATGATTAAAGTGCCTGGATCTAGCTGTAAAAAAGAGAAGATGGGAAATGTGTATAAAATGACATCTGGAATATTTGCAATTGAAGGAAAGGTGCAGCCATTAAAAAAGTATTGTCTTGGGTGTGAATATTTCACTCAGTGTAAACACTGTAGAGCTTCAATGAAGAGCTGGAACAAGCGGATACAGAATGTACAGCATATGATACTGTCAGACATAGTGGAATAAGATGATTTTAACAACCTTAGAGCTATTTAAGGGGAAACAAATGATTTACACTGGATGTTAACAGGTTAAAGAAGATACTATGCTTTGCACACTTTAACATTAAGGGGGTGAAATTCCCACATCAAACAGAAAAAAGGAACATGCTTTTTTTCTCTAGCTTCTGTTCCTTATTAACCATTGTAAGAGCTCACATAAGACAGAAACCAACGTATGAGAGAGTAAAATAAGCGACTGACTGGCTGAAAAATTCAGTGACTCAGTGAATGAATGCATGCCTGACCAAGTGACTACGTGACCTCGCATTTTCCTTTAAGCCTCATCTACAGTGCAGTATGCACTCTGAGTTTCCTTAAGAAATAAATGGAGCCAAAAGAACATTGTAGGCTTGTGTGTGTCCACAAGAGATGGAGAGAGAGAGAGAGAGAGAAAGAGAGAGAGAAAAAGAGCTTGTGCTTGTCCAACATTGCACTGAGGTGTCAAAAACTGAGCTACTTCGCCAAACAAAGAGACCCTGAGCTTGAGCCAAACAGCCTGCAGGACTCTGAGGTATGTCCACAATCAGTACAAATAAGTCAGAAGAAACATGGCAGACTTTAGCCAAAAGGACAGACCAGAGTGAGGCGACCAGCTATGTTAAAACTCCAGGCGAGAGATGTGAGAGTGGACCAACGTTACTGTGGGGGAAATAACACTGGAAGTTATGTGCAGAGGGATGACAGGCTGGACACTCACATCTAAACTATTTAGCTTTTCTTCCAAATATAGGCTGTAGTCCACATCGCATCAACAGTACAAGCACCTTGATCAACAACAGTAGTGCTCCATGTACACACAGCTTCAAGCTTTACTGCAGCTCAAGCATTTATGTCTGCCGAAATTAGGAATAGTCTGTTTATACTGTATAAGATAATGTCTGGTTTTGTTTCACCATTAGTAAAATTATTACAATTATCACCATAAGAATTTCACAGCAAAACTGGCCCTGTGGGGATATGGGTTGGATACTATCAATACTGTAGGACATAATAGCATTACTGTTGTGTCTCAGCCACAGTAAGTATGGCTGTATAGTACATGTGGAATATATGCACTGCAAAACTGACTCAGGGGCACATGCACGCTGTGAGTTAGGAATATGATAGAGGCAGTATCAGTGATTGTTCCAGTCTGGACACAAATGATCCGTGTCTGTTCTTCTTACCCAGAAGCTCTTTGGGGACCTCTGACACTTCTTCGCACATTTTGCTGAAGATAATATCCAAAACAACGAGAAGAGTTCAGTCAACGCATCAAGAAGCCTACAATTACGAGGAAAACGAGGAGCGAATAGAGAGAGAAGTGTCAGGTGCCGCCGCCGCCGCCGGTGCGTTTCTCCCGGTTACATGCTCCTCTCCTCCTCTCGCGGTGTCCGGACAATGTATCCGCGTTGATCTGCGCGCATCTCCTCTCGGTTTAAACAGCAGCGCGGGGTTCAGAGGTTTAAATGCTGAGGAAAGAGTAGGAAAGAGCACGCTACAGTCTTCTTAGAATCATGTTGAAATGAGATTCTGCGCTTCAGGGAGATGAAAAGACCACCACTCACGCACATCCTCTCTGGCCGTGGCCCTACCGTAAAGCTGTCGGTGGTACAGTACCAGCCAATAGTGGAAAACCGGGGCCCCTCCCCGCTCGGTGATGCGACAGCCAGGGAGCCGATGCGATGCCGGGGCGGTGTGGCGTGGCAGGAGGGGGCGTTGGTGGTGGTGGTGTCAGCCCGATATTAATGAGCAGGCTGCACTAGCGATTCCCAAGCTGGGCACCAGGGACCTCTAGCGGTCCTTGAGGGGTTCCCACGGGTCCCAATCCCAAGCTTGTATTGCAGCACAGGAGGGGGCTGCACCTAAATACATTACCAACACTACTCCCAGTGGATAATATAGCCAGAATATAGCAGATTAACACAGGTTTACTATGACCAGCCTATAATAAGGACAGATGAACACCACTCTTAAAATGAAAAAAGCAACACCGTTTTGATGGATATTCCCTTGTGTGCAAAGTAAAAAAGAAAAACATGATTTATGAAAATAAATAATAATAATCTGTTTTTGCAAACCTTTCTAAACTAAATCCCTGTGAGAATATTAGGCTATGGGAAGGCCTGATCTTTTAATATTATTGGAGATTAGAAATGTCCTACAAACGCATTGAATATCACAAAAGTAAGTCATGACAACATGTACTGTAAGGCCAAACCACAACTAACAATACATAAATAAAGAAATTCAGGATTATCAACATCTATCCTGGACAGTAAAAATGTTTTTATTGAGAAAAACTACAATAACCTAATTATTTCTGGTGACTTTAACATTTAGCTCGGTGGACCAAGTCAATGAGAGACAGGCTACAGTTGCTTGTTTGCACAGTGTAACAGGCCTAGGTTATTTTGAAGAAATGCGAAATGGTTTTGATTGTGAATTATGGAAAATATATAAACATATAAACGAATAAAAAAGATTTCAGATCACTCCCTTCACTGTGTCTAATAAGATTTGTAAATGTCAGTATATATATGTTAAAATGCTGTAATCTACAATGACTTAAGTGTTAAAGAGGGACGAGAACGACACCTTGTGGTGATTTGGTTAAATTGCAGCCAGACTCGATTACCCTTCTTGAGATGGATATAAACATTTTAGACATTACATGTACATGTACTTTATTTAGCTGCCGCACGCCACAGGTAAACGTTTTCAGTTTGATATCATACAACTTTATAAAACTTCATACATTTCTATGACAACATTTATTTAGAAGTTTCTATGTACTGTACCCATTATGTAACACTTAAGTAATTCACTTCACATACTTGTGAAGTTTCTCCCAAATTTGGACTGTTAGTCTGTTTTCCTCCTTATAAATATTAAGTAAAGTAATAGTCTTACCTTAGTTACACAAACAACACTGAAGGCAATATAGATGGGCAGTTTATAAGTATTTATCAACATCTTGTTCATCGTAGCCTTCATTTAGTATCCAGATTAATCTGAAGCTACATTTTGGTAAAGGGAAATTGGCCATCATCACTATCTGTAATACTGCTCATATGTCATATGTCACCACATGTCACTGCTTTTAAGCAGTAGCAAAAAAATAACATTATTTCTATGAAACATCACTTCAACCTTAGGCGGTGCATGCACTCTTTCTTAACAGGCAAATGAAAAATATATTAAAATACTTGTTTTCAAATGGACAACAATTCCAACTAAGAGGTATCTGTTGTACTATCCTGTATGTACCATGGACTATGTCAGTCTATTAGAGTACTTCAGAGGGTTAAAGTACAGTTTGGGCTCTGCTGCTTAATCTCATCAAGGCTCTTCTTTAGTTTTTCTTCCATGGTGCTGAGCTCTGCAGCCCTCAGCATCTGTGGCAGTTTCCTCAGCTGCTCCTCTGGAGCTTTGGCCACCCACGCTCTGATTTGATCCAGGAGAGGACCTCTCTGTCTGGGGAGAGTCGTGTCGCTGGTGCACCCCTCCTCTCCGGACTTCTGAATGGACCTGTTGGAGGGAGATAGTGGTTTATTAGCATTAAATGAATGGAGAGGTGAAGGGAGTAGCTAGGGAGAGTTAAAGGTGTAGGCTCACCTGGCGACAAATTTCAGTTTTGCCAAACGCATCTTGTGCACACTGAAGAATTCTGAGAGGAATGTCCTGAGCGTCTCTGAGAGACAAAGTTGTTCCACGTGAGTTCGCACCAAAAAGTTACCAGTTAACTACCGTGTGGACTTCAAATTCTGTCATAAATGTTATAAGTGAGCTTTGTGCAGTTAAAATCAACTGTACAAAGTGCAAGTACACACCTGCAGGATCCTGGCAGGAGCCACACACGGTGTCGTGCTCAGCAGAGCCGGGGAGGAGCACAATCTGTCCGCTTGCGCATTGCTGGTGATTAACGCACGTATCCAGTGCAGAGAATGAGCTGGAGAAGTAGCCTTCGGAACACCTTTTACAAACAGTGTCCGTTTGTGACGTGCCTGTAGAAAACAATAACACGTTTGGGGTCATTACAATGTTTTAAAGTACCGCTGTGGCTCCGGAGAGCCCAGGTGATCTCGCGTATTTCAGCAGTTTCCATGCACTTCGTGGATTTCTACGTTAATCTTAAATCCAATTGTTTCAGGGATGCGTCTCTTGTATTGAGTGATTGATGTTGTTTATTGTGTCACTGTATTGTTTGTTTAAAGATTTACAAATGTAGACGAGAACACTGATTGTTTTATTCACTGATGCGCCCCTGTAGGACGCACATGCACCGAAACGTCGACCGAAACAAATTTTAATCAATCATACTAAATCTAAATATACAATTTCCTTAAATGAGAAAAACGCATATATTAGGTTTAAAATATATTTCAGCATTTCACACACTGATGGAAACAAATCAATGACAAACATCTCTAAGTAGAACATGCAACCATCTTTTCTCAGATAAATACCTTGCGTTTGAACACCGTGTCCGGGCCCGCACTCCGAGTGGCTGGTACAGAAGCCATCGATCCCGTAGAAGCCCTCTTTGCACCTACAGACCCTGTTGCTGACCGCGGAGCACTCCTGCTCCACCTCCTGGTTCCCAGAGCAGAAGTTGTTGCAGTACAGACACCTCGGCAGGTAGTTCCACAACTCCGTGTAGTGGTCGTCTCCGCACGGCGCGCACTCGGTGGGCGTGGTGGCGGTGCAATGCGCGACCATGTGCGTGCCGGGCGGACACATGTCACAGGTGAGGGTTTTCCCGTTGTGCGGGTCTTGGCGCTCATAGGTGTGAGCGGGTTCCACCGCCGAAGCACCGCGGAAGACACCAGAGAGCAGGAGCAGCACAGGTAAGAGAAGCTGAGGAGAGGACCATGATTACTGTTAGTTACTGCAGCCTCTGTGTTTTAATACAACCATTACTGCTATTACTGTTACTACTACTGCTAATGCCTTTACTACAGAATACTGGATAGGCTAATTGTTAATTGTGATACAGTACTACTACCACCTGTACAACTACTAATGTGCTCCCTCTTTCCTAGAAAAATACAATAATAATATCACAACAGAATTATAAAAAACCAGGAATATCACAGTGATATTAGAATTACATAATTCATGGTATCATTTTTGTATATATATATCATATTTGTAGTATTTTTCAGATGAGTTTCTAATTGCCTCACCGTCCTCATCAGTTGTAATCTGATACATATTTGGGTCATACTTTGTTTGGATTTTCCAGTGTTACAGTAACTGCCTTGTCAGTGGGGTTTTTCCTTTTTTGTGGGTGATGCACAACAGTGTAATGCAAATAAGGAATAAATGATTCTGAGAAGTGTCTGTAAGATCATAATTTATTGGAAGTTGCCTTGATCTTGATTACTGTAACTGATTATTGCACTACCTGCAGCAGACAGCAGTTGTCTTACAATTTATGCTGCCACTGTTTACAACTCTTTATAAGATACAATAAGTCTGTCAGATTGTTTTCAATTAGTGCACTTAAGCTGTTTTTGATACTCTAAACCCCAGAGATAAATAGAATTTGCTTGTTTGTTTGTTTTTGGTAAGACAACCTGTGACTCCTCAGAGTAATAATGACTTACCTTTTGTCTGACTTAACCTGACATTTACCTCCCAGAATGACTGTTCAGTGTCCACTAGAGACCTAAATATTTCTATTTAAGGACTTGTTATTGATTAGCTGCCAAAGGCGACTTTAAATTAGAGTTCCAAGACTGATCAACTAAACTCCACTAAAAAGATCAATGTGTTATGTCTCTATATGTTAAAAACAAATAGATAGTGCTGGCATCAGTTGTAAGACAATAATAAAGTCCCTGATTAGAGCAATAAAGTTTTAGTCCATTTTCCATTAGGTAAATTAAGCAATTCACAATAAAATAATAAGACACAAACATTTCTCAATTCATTCATATAGATTCTTCAACTATTTTCTTATTAGAAGGTATTTAGCCTATCTCAATTTACAGTTTGGTGACTTGAGAATTTACATAAAATATTAAAAAAGATAGTGTTCAAAATCTTGACTGCCTCTACATCTGATGATAATTTGACAAATTTCATCAAACATCCTCTCAAGCATCACTGATCATCACATCTGTCTCTGTCTTGAATACTCACCATGCTGATGATGTGCATGTCGTCGCTTCTGTTGAAGAGGGTTTGACAGCTGTATCAGGTTGCTTTTATAGTGATAATAGGGAACTGTAGTTCTGTGTGGGCGTTGTGTGGTTTGTGGATAATGAGTAGTAAAACCTCAACTTAAAAGGTCACTCAACTTCTACATGTATGTTGAATTGTCGACATTGCCGAAATTCAAATTAAGGTGATAAAAAGCTTTAGGAAGTAGGATGAGGAGTACGCAGTTTTTTTTTATATCCAATGCAGAAACTTTGAATCAGGCTGGCTGTCTCTGGTTCTCTCAAGATGAAACTGATATTTCCACTCCACAAAACCAGCTTTTTATTTACTAGAATTTATTCAGAGTTCATCAAATCTCACACCCAAATGTCCTGCTGACCTAGGCATCTAATATGCAAACTATATAACAGCAACACGTCTTCCCCTTGCTCTCTCATCTGATATTTTCTGTCCCGCTCTAGTACTGTCAAGTGAAGAGAAAAATGCCCCCACTAAAGATTTTAAAAAATATGAGACCCAAAATCATCACCACTGCATAAGGTCCGTGACCATTTTGTTTACATTTACCTCCATATGTTTTGTTTTGGTAAGACCAGTCATAAAATCTCATCCAATTTAAAAATAAATTGTTGAATTTTAGGATAATAAGACAGTCCACAAATACTGCGTCATGATCTTTGAATTATATGAGGTGAAGTAAATGTAGCTTTGTAATGTCACTAAATGCATAGTCTACATTCATTTCCCCATGCCTACATGAAGCTTTTATAATTGAAAACTGTCTGTTTAATTGTTCAGTAATTTAGCTACATGAAATTTTGATCTCATGACTCAGAGGTTTTGAAACTGCTTAACATATTAAGTTAAGAACAAAGTTTTGGGGAAATGCCTGTTTTTGCACAATAATGTGAAAAAGACCACATTCTAAAGTTTCCATTTCCGTTTCCTCTCTTGACTGAGCAGGTTGATCATCATCATTTTACACTGTGTGATAAAAACCCAAAATTTGGTTTTTGATGAGTTTCCACTTGCTATGTCAATATGCCAATACGCTTAATTTTTCCTTTGAAACATGTGTCAGTGAGTCACTGAGTCACTGAATGGTACGTACAGTATGACAACGTGCTGATTAAATGGTGATGGATTGCTTTAAAATACTGTAATGAGTCAAACAAATCTTTCATTTCCTCATCCGTTTCCAGAGAATATGAGAACATACTACACCTATTATAGGGTGTGTTAAATAATCAATAAGAATGAATGTAATACACTCCAGGCAAGCTGTGGGTCAATTTGAGTTGAAAAAAAAACTCACTCCCTCTCCTTTTTACTTTAAATTGAGTGACTTTTTGGTATAACGGCCATGATCTTCTATGTAAAACCTGAATACAATGGTGTACTGTGAAATGGCTCATTTTGTGTTAAAGGTCTACTTACTAGCTTTTCAGAGCTTTCTGCTGTGTTTCACTGATGCTGGCTGTAGAAGACTGCAAGATGTGGTTTAACGCTCAGTTAAATGCCTATTTTGGAAACAACACTAGGACTGCCTATGGTTTGAAACGTTTCAATACCGGAGCCTAAATGATGAACTTTGGTGCCTATAACGAAAAAATACTCTGATACCTCACATTAATGAATATAAAAATGTGTTTCTACAAAACCCAGTCAGAGTCACAAGAACTTTCCCTTATAAAACTGTGTAAAACTAGCAAAATTATTATATAAACCAGGAAATATCAGGTTAAAGAATATTGTAAGTAAACAAGACTAAGAATTGGATCGAGCATTTGATGCCAACTAATGGTATTGACAGTTATGGGTCATTTTGTCCTGTTTGATGGTATCTAAGGTGCTGCTTCTGCTGACTTCGTGTAGGTACATGAAATGTAAAGATATCACTGGTAAGTGCAGTAAGTGTGATGAGTCAAACTGAGGTCAAATTTCCCTTGAAGTACTGTGGAAGATGTGTCAGAGCCAGAAGACAATGTTGATGATCCAGGATGTGAAGTTTTCTCTGAGGAGGATTCACAATAAATCAGACCTACAAGGTTTGCCAGCACTGAAATCCATGACATAAAATTGGCTTTTGAGCTCTTTCTCTCCTCACCCGTAGAGGAAATTATACTGGACATGACCGATGTGCATGGAACATTCTCAACCATTACTGAACCTCATCCATCTCAGATTTTAACCTAACCATAACCTTTTCAACTTCATAACTTAACCAGTTCTAGGTTTAAATCGAAACATAAATGCTTGTGCCTTAACCCAACCACTCTGACTTTTGCTCATAACCCTGCTGGGATTCATATGTATTTTGTGTTAATAGAAGACACGTTGACAAGTAATACCAATGTGAAGTAAAGTGGCTCAGCAAGACACTCATCGCTCCAGAGATCCAGAAATAAGGCTGGATACCTAAATCATCACTGTGCATCAAGTTCAAGCTGGACATCCAGACCAGAATCCAGTTAACCAATAGCAGAAGATGTACAGAAAGGAAAAAGGTACCAGGACTGCATGTCTCCCCAAGAGGTAAATAAAACCACCACTGCTCACCACATGTAGAATATGCATAAAATACATACTTACTATACACTGACAGAAATAATGTGCTAAATTTGTACCTTTAGGTGTACAATGGCTTGTCACTGGGGCAGTACCCTCCTAAGGTACAGCTGTTGTACATTTGACATTGGGTACTTATTTGTACCCTTAGGCGTTAACAAATTCCCTTTCTTCTGATTTGTTTGTTTGAAAAAATACCATTTTATTTCCAGAATGTTGCTAATTAAAAACAGGTCCAACATTTAATTCAGTGTGAGTCAGTCAATTATCTGTACTCAGGATTCAGCACCTTCCACTTTTTTTATTTCTTTTATTTCAAGGCTACTCAACCGTAGCCTGCAAGTTAAAATCTACTTTAAACAAATAAGGAAAAAGTAAAACCTTCAAATCTAGAAGTAAAATGAATATTTTACTTAATTTTTTTGGTATTTGGCCTAACACACACTGTCTCCTGATATTGTGCCTTAAACATTTAGAAGACACAGTACATCCATGTACCTTTTACTGCTTGGGAACTTGTACACTTTTGCCCTCAAAAAGGTATATATAGTTACACTGAGGTCCAATAATTAACCCTAGGGGGCACATTAGTGTAGATCG
>NTHP01000288.1:92614-116112 GCA_003416845.1 Oplegnathus fasciatus | reverse complement strand
GCCAAGGTCTCCTGGGCCTTCCCTATAAGGCAAAGGTATTTTTTTGAAGAGTGTGGTTTTCTTTTTTTCTTTTTTTTTTTGCCAAATTAGTGAAACTTACCTGCTCTCATTACGGGCAACCCCAACATGACACCAGTTTTATACCCGGAACAGTCAAAGCTAAGGATGACGTGAAACTTTCGACATGAAATTACAACTTTCATACAATTATGAATAATTTCTGTTTTCATGTGTGTGTGAAAATGTTTTCGGATTGACTTGCAGAACATGAAGGACACCAGTAATTTTTTAAAAAAGTTTAGTAAAACCAATGCCGGTGTAGTATGATTGAGTTTAATGTGGAGAGGATATTAGACTTGTTTCTCAGATGTCTGTATGATGTAAGTGTGGCTGCATCCCAACTGCTTTCAATTTCACATTCTTTGCTAAAAAAAACTGCTAAACTGTTCCAGGATCTGCTGCAGACAATCTGTGGTCATGTAGTCTGCAGGAAGACAATTTGTGAATGAGTGTTTGAGGAGAGCATCACCCTCCCTGAGGGACAACAGCTTTGTGTGTCTCCTTCGAAGTGTAATATACAGTATGCATGAGTTTGCCAGGGTCTGTACATCTGCATGTGTGTGTTCTCAGGCTGTGGGAATTCAGTGTCATATTTGAGGCCTCTCCGCTCAAATTAATTGTGAGCATCTGTCATAGTTAAAGTCTGAGTAACAAAGACTAACCAGCTCGTCTTGTGTCTCATTTGTGCTTGACTCAGTTTCCTCTGTTATTGTAGTTTGAGGATGTGACAGTTAAACGAGTAATTGATCCATCATGGGTCATTATGACAGTAGTGCCATAAACATCCCATTCAACCCTTTGCTCTGGCTTTTCTCTCTCGCGTTGGTTTTCATGCACGCAAGAATTTGGAAAAGAATGGAATCTGGACAACGAACCTGACCGAGGAAATCCCCTGCCTGCAGGAATGAAAATGACCACATGTCTGAAATAATTCAGTTCTGACTGATTTTAAGTTGTTGACAATTGAGGTTTGCTCAAAAACATCATCACATGTGTGTGTGTGCTGTGTATACACTGTACAAACAATCCCTACTCTGATTCCACCCATATGATTTCTATTAGTGATTAAACCCTACTGCAGAGTTGCAAAGTGTATTTGTCTTACCAGTGTGGCACAAAGTGTGATGCTGAGAGCAATCCTGAGTGCCGCAGAGGCTGTCTGAAGTGGACGTGCCCCATCTCAGTGTCTTCAAGCCCAAATCGGAGCAGTTTCTGTGGGGCCGACATGGCTCGGTGGTGGAGCCGCCAGTGGAGAAATGACCAGCGGGACAAAGTTCACACACAGTGTCACTCACCGGTGTACCTGGAGGAGGTAAACACAGGATAATATATGAATTTTATGAATGAAAACATCATTTTGACAGCCTAAAATTATTAATATATATATGTAACTATAAGAAAGAAATGAACCATACAGATTTTTCCCAGGTTTATTATCAAAAGTCTCATCCTACACATCTCAGCCATTTCCAGTGGGTGAACATGACCTGCATATACTGTAGCTGATCAGGCACACATCAAGACGATGTGATTCCAAGAACTATGACCACAACGACATGTGACAACCCATCAGGATGACAGATGACTGTGTGATTCTGGGAATGACTCATGCTTAGTTTCTATATCTTGTTTTCGATTAGGAAATCCCACGCAACTGGGTTTATGTAGAAGATGGATACTATTACTATGACAGCGTGTGGCTTAAACCGCAATGCAAGGTGATTTGTCAGCTGATTTCTCAGATTGACTGACAGGGAAAAAAACTTTTAATACAAAAAGATCTTTTCACTTAGTTTATAGTTGTAGTGTCAAATAAAACGTAGCAACACAAATGCAATTCTTCCTAGACCTTTAGCTATAATACAATGTGCAATGACATGTGACATACAGTACATGCTAACTTAGCAAAATGCAAATGTAAATGTTTAAAAGTCAGTCTAAAAATCAAGTTAGAGCTTTTAATAGGACCAATTCTTAGATAATCTGATCATTTTGAAACATTTAAATGACTTTGATGTCATAATGCATGTAAAATATTTTCAACAGATGATAATAATATTATTGACTAATAATAAAGGAAAAAAATAAGAAGAATTCATTAATTAATAAGTTTGTGTGATTATTTCATCACTACTTAAAATGTTGCCCTAATGATGTAATAATTCCATTTAATGTAATAATTTATTTCACCCAGCAACTGATCACATTTGAACATTTTTTACCCATTAGACAGATTCTTTGACAAATCAAAGACAGATTTCCATCGTTTTGCGACAGGCAATAAATTTCTTCTGAATCTGATTTACAGTGACATTTTACCTCATTTCAACAAGTTACAACATTATGTAGTTACCACTGCAACATTACAGTAAAGCATAATAACTTCTGGTATATGACCAGCAGCACGTATGAAGATATGTCCATGTAGTGGAACTAGTGTTGTAATCACATCCTCATTTTATTTTTATCTTTAAAGCGAAGAAGTGAAAGCGTGTGGGAGGAGAAGCCATGCTTTTATCAGATTTAACCTTTGAATTGTTTCCCGCTATTATGGCACAGTGTGTTCTTTCTTGAAAACATTTCACCATTTAGGTTGAAAACATGAAACCACTGATATGCATACAGCAAGGTGCTAATGTTTCCTGCTCCGCTGATGACAAATCATTTACAGTACGTGCATGAGAACATGTCAACCAACATGGTTTTATATGCTGGCATTAATCTCAGAACTTCCTGTGCAAAATCGACATGTTAGCATTTTACTATCATAAGAATAGCTTTCGATTCATTTAAGCAGAGGTGCTAGCTCAGCTGTTTGTATAATAAGGGATATGCATACAGTAGATGCATAGATTAAAAAACATCTCTAGAGCTGAAACACTTTAATTGATTAATCAATACATTTTTTGTCAATTCACTAATTAATCGTGTTGAGTTATTGATAAAAAAAATCTCTTAGTTTCAGCTTATCAATTGTGAGGATTTGCCGCTTTTCTTTGTCTTGTGATTTACTAAACTTAATAATAACTTAATAATGGCTGAATTCAAGACTATTGTAAACTATGGTAAATGATAGCCCTAGTTCTTAGCCTACTTTTAGCTTGATTGTAGTATTATTATCTCTTTTTAGTCTTGTTTCTGTTGTCTGACTTTTTTTTCCGTCTTATGCTGCTGTCTTTGTCGGGTCTTCTTTGAAAACTGGTTTCCAACCACAATGGGACTTACCCGGTTAAATAAAGGTTAAAAAAAATCTTTTAATTTATGGATTTCTTGGACAAAACGAGCAGTTTATTGATGTCACCTCAAGCTTTAGGAAATTTTGACAGGTATTTTTCACTATTCCATAGACCAAACAAATAATTGACCAATCAAGAAAATAATTGTCAGATCAATTGATTGAATTAATTGAAAAGAATTGCAACCCTATTATAAAGGAAAACATTACTCGTGTTGTTTCATTTATTTATTTGTTGGTTCTTTCTTATTTTCAACTGTGTCTTTCCTAGTCGATACCGATAAAACCGGTTTCCAAAAACACAGATAAACCAGCTAGAAAGACTTTGAATCTTGGGTTCAGAGCGAGAGAAATAATCACAACTAGAAACAGACAAATCAGGAGATCAAGGAATGGAGTCATAAAAGTTGTGTTGTTGGGAGACTGAACCATCGGTTTTCTAACATCCTGTGGTTTAAAGGTCCAAACCACAACTCAAGGCATTACATAATAAGTCCTTCAGCTTCAGGGAGGGGAATCCCCTGAAATGCTGTCTCATGTCTGCAGAGCTTCATTAGACTTTCAAGTCCGATTGTAGCTCCATGTTAGAGGAATTTTATGGAAAATGTTGTCTCATCTTTGAGCGGTGTCAGCGCTGCAGGGGTCGGATAATAACCAGAATCCATGGAAAATGTTGTTTCATCTATGCAGTGGCTGAATTCTGGTCTCAGGTCTAAGATGAAGTCATGAGAAATGTAGTGCCAGTTTGTGTTGCGGTTCCAGTAGAAATATCAGATTCTGTTAGCTGGAATGTTGAAATTCAGCATCAACCTCTCTTTAAGTTGCCCACAATCACTACTGACGCACCAAGGAGAGAATCTGTAACGAATATCAGGTCAGATATCCACTGTGATAATGACAGCATTGGCTACATCTGGCTCAATAATTAGCCAAGAAGACTGTATTTGGTGTTGTATTGTGAGGAAAAGGCTTGGACTCTAAAGGGAATGTAATGACTGGATGTTGACACCACAGCAGTGAACCTGTGATTCCCGACTAACATGCAACACATGACAAAACATTACCCAAATATTTGGGATCAGTTTTTGTGACAGTCTGTGTCTTCAGAGAGACATGGATGGCATTCTAGTCTGTTCAAATGTAATTCCTCTCATTCTTCAGGGAAAGAAAAGCCTTTCATAGACAGTACATGTGCATGGATTTGGAGTGATGGGTGCAAGCCTTTGTTACGACTCAAACAGCAGCAGTCTGAGGGCTCCGCAGGTGTCTAAGGGCTTAAAACAAAAGAAATCGATCTGCAAAATGCCTCTCCATAGAGCCAATCGATTAGAGAGAGGTACAGTGTTTTCACACAATGACTGAGTTAGCTATTTAGTTTGTTATTTGTGCAGGTCAAGCTGCAGTGAATTATACTGTAAGAGGAAGAGCAGCTTCAGGAATGCAGGGGAAAGGTTATGCATCCCAAACAAACTGATGATACCCGTCTTTCCAGTTTCCTCATACGCTGTAAAATACGCATACTCATGTATGAAGAGGAACAAGTGATAAGTTAATAAGTGATAAGCTTTGCAGAAAATGTCATGTAATTCTCTATTTCTAATTTTATAACCGCTAACAGATGACTGGACAGATAGTCATCCCTTTGTCACTCTTTAACTGACAGGTATACAACATCATAACCAAACACTTATTATATTGCCAGCCGCGTCACTGAAAACAACTGCGGCTGACACTCCTACAGACGGGAAGCTGAGGATTCAAGGGAACTGAGCTTAAAGATGACTTTTGATCCCAAAAGATTTTGCAATTCAAGGATTAATTTCATTTGTTTCAGGTTGACAGACATTGTACTGTTGCAGAACGTATCAGCAATTTAATATTATCTCTGGCAGAACCCACAATGAACGATTTGTTATAAGCAGGTATTGTGGTCAAGCGGAACCAAGAGAAGAGAACACCATTTAAGAAGACCATTTAAAGCTCCCATAAAAACAAATATGAATTGATCAGCTTCCTCCATTCAGATAAAACCCCTTAAAATAAACACAACAGGTTTCAATCAAAATTAAACTGACAGATAAACCTCCATACATACAGTTTCGTGAGGAAGTACGGCTGGGAATCAAAGGGAATACGTCAAAGCTACATGATGACTCACAAACAAAATCACTCTGGTTGATCTGACACACATGTTCCTCGTAGTGTGAGGAGCTATGACAGCATGGAATATAATTGATATTCATCACATAGTGATTACAGAGACAGAAGTTGTACCTCAGTGGAATTAAATGATGGTTACTAACTTGACATAGTTAACACATATAAAAGGCAGCATCTGCAAATAATGGAGTTCATGGAAAATCTAAAATGATCCTTTCCCACACTACTAACAATGTGAGGATGACTTTTTATTTCCATAAGCACTGTTTCCTTCAGAACTATTTAGCATTGTGTTTCACCCAAACAAAAAAACTGCATTACTTTTAACTTACTTCTAAAAGAAAATCTTTAATCTAGTAATCTGGAATCATGAAAGTTGTGTCTTTCTGGTCCAACCATCATAATTTCTTTAATTCATGATGGTTTCAATTCAAGTCACAAGCCATCAGTGTCTGATTACCAATAAATATCAATATGCATAAGAATTGTGTAGCGATAATTGCTTGGTCAACTTGGTTACTCGCTAAAATTTAATTTTAAAGGACAGAATTAAGACATGACATTAATCTGTAAAGTGAACTACAGCTACAATAAGGCTGCATATAGCATGTGACACTCTGAAGGCAACACTGCCCCAACTCAGACCAGGCCAGGTGTGGAAGTGCAAGAAAGACATGCATAATTGTGTGTTGTATTGCCTCTCTTTAACATGTAGTCATACAACATCTCTCTGCTAGAAAGACATAGGAATAAGGAGGAAATCACAGACTGATCAAATTAAAAAATGGATTGCTAGCCATAACATATTTCTGTTCTTCTCTATTTCTAACTATTAAAGATATATGCAGCTTCAAACCAACCGCTGTGTGTCTGTGTCTGAGAGACAGAGAAAGAGAGAGAGAGAGCAGTTCTACGAAAGAATGAGTTTAAAAGATAAAGTTGTTTCTGTGAAAAGATACCCCTGCTTCTGGAACAGATCTGATTCACAGAATCAGAAGAAGATAAAGAGAGAGAGAGAAGTGATACAAGGGAGAGGACATAATGTGAAAATGATGACGTTGACACTGACGCAAAGTGAGACAGTGGAAGAGTGAAGCATAAGATGAGAAGATTAAAGGAAAGATATAAAATATGTAGAGATGGTTTTCTATTATAAATACTGAAAACACATTCATACTGCACTGTATAACAATGTTCAAACAAACACTCATGCACACACACGCACATACATCCCCCATAAACACACACACTTAAACATTTTAACATTGAGCAGATAGGACTTTTATTCACTGAACTCAGCCAGTGCTTCCTCCCAGGCTGTGTGCTGACTAAATTCCTAATTTTCTCTGGTTTTAGTTTGGATACCTACTTCTCATCATGGAAATCTGATTTACATGCTGACCGGATAGACGGGAAATCCACAAAATAACTGATCGTCTTTTTTATATCAAGTATCTGTAAAACGAAGGCAGTCTGCCAGTATAATGACCAAATAATAATAATAATGATAATCTTAATGTTAATCTCAGTCTTACCTAAAGTTGTCACTCCGTAGCCAGGTGGACAGGTACTGTGTGTGATGCAGAACTCCACCACTAGGTGGAAACCTGGAGCACACTCACACAGCTGGTCGTGAGTGCTGTTACAGTTTTGCTTGATTAGCTGCTGCTCCTTGCACACCTAAACACAACAAACCACAATCACAGACCTATCGAAACTGTGCTGCACAATGTGCACAATAACATACAGTAAGGGTTGATTTATATGCACATGTATGAACAGAGAGCATGCTAATGTACAGTCATGATTTGGAACACAAAACAGGTCAGGGTGAGTGTTAAGCTGCTGCTTCACAAGCTGTCTTAAACAGTATCTTGAAAAATGATATAAATGGAATACTAGAACAGGAATATAAAAACATCTCCAAGTGTTAACAACACATAGAGTGGGCCAGTGGTCATATTACATAATTTATCAAGAGTGGGAAAAAAATCTAAACTCCGGGGGAAGATCACTCTACCACAATGAGCACATTCAAACTTTCATTTTTAGTAACAACAACTAAAGTGGAAATACTGGTTTCAAAAACGACAGATGCTGTGCCAAAACATAAACAAACAATATAGTCGTGCATCTAATGAAAAGGCAAAAGGAAAACCACAAAAGAGTGGCATAAAGGACAAGCTGGAGGATAAAAGCATTAAAAGGAACTTTAGTGGGATTCTTGACTGTGATTTAGTTGATTCACTTAAGTGAGAGTAGATACACAAACTTCTTACATACAAAAACTGGGGTTTTCATGAAAACTACATTCATACTCCTTAACACACACAAAAAAAAGAGAAACATGCCTGAAGAAAAAAATGCAACTTAGTCATTAAGAAGAAAACCAAATATTAAGGTGTAGACCTTTTGGCCTCAAACATACCGAGGTGCAGTATTGGCATGTATCCCCCCAGTGCCAGTTCTCAGCAAAATGCCTCTCAGGACAGGCCTGGCACTCTGTGGGTGTGTCAGCGGTGCAGTGTTGTTTCACGGCTGTGCCAGGAGGGCACTGGTCGCACAGTAGGAGTTCAGATGTCACAGGGTCGCGGTACTGGTACTTTGGCGGTACGGCCTGCTGCTGGAAGGCCCAGGAAAGAGAAGCTGTGAAGAGCTGCAAGAGAGAGAATGTCGGTTTAGTACTGAGTCAACAGCAGTGACAAAATCTCTAATGAAACCCATCTCGTGCACAGCTCCTCTTTGGCTAAAGGTTCAAATATTTTTATATTTTGGAGCACTTGCCAACCCAAAGCTTCCAGTAAGAAAGAGTTGAAAGAAAGGTCAGAGCTGTAAAGTTGAAGCTCCTGGTGGACGCAGTCCTAAAGTGATTTCCTCTGCTTTATAGAGTGCAGTTCAGGGAGTCAGAGGAGAAAATTCAGCGGCAGTTTCATGGGTACGGATTGCTGCGCAGGGGCAACCTTTCAAACAATAACAACAGATTTTTAATCTTTGTATGTTTGCAGGAGGCAATATCGTCCCTTTGTGTTGCCTCAAATCATGATGCTAAAGGCTGTGAGCACGATTTTGTCCTATTAGTCTTGATTAAGGGATCACATTGATTTTATTTCACTTTTGGCATTGTTTCTCAACATCTTAACTGTTTTCCAAAGCTTTTAAATGAATTCAGATGTCTCAGTCATGCCAGTATTATGCACATATTAAATTAAAATAAAGTGTATGACATAGGATTATAGACAACAATTGTGCAGCCCTGTGTTCTCTGACCTCACCAGCAGTTTCCTACCCATGTCAGCAGCTCTGTTAGATATGCTGCTTTGTAGCTGAAAAGCATCTGACGTGATTCAACGCTGATCTACAGCAGTTTAATACCGCCCTGGAGCAAGAGCACACCACACCCATATATCTTTCCCCCCCAAAAGCAGCCCGTCCATATGGACACACTGTAAAATGTGTGGCTGTTAGTGAGCCTCTGAGACAGACACATGTAGCCATTGCCTCAAAAACAAGCCGATGTATCATCGCTTGAGCAGGAACTGAAAAGCTTTGGCCAGACCTAAAATCGAAGATATCAATTGGTGTGCATGTTTGACATGCAGCCATGCAGCTGGTCGAGGCCACATGCAGACCAGATGTCACACATCTGGCTCCTTCCACCCTGAAGTCCCTCAGCCATTGGCTCTGTGGACTTTCCCGTTGGCCAGGATACATCCTCACTGCTTGGACAAACTAACAATAGGCCGTCCTTGCATTGTGTGTGTGTATTCTTGTATGTGGTTTTCTGCTTTCCACCATGTTTGTGTGTGCATCTTCAAAAATGAATGAATTCATACAACAAACAACTATAAAACATTCATGCATGTGCGTGCAGGAGTGCACGCATGCAGGAATGTGTGTGTTGCTGCATGTGTGTGTGCATGTTTGTCGGTGTTCATGTCCAATTACCGTCTTCCTCAGTGTTGGTCTGTGTGCTCTGTGGTCTCCTCTCCTGGCTGCTGTTCATAAAGAGAACTGTTGGAGGTTACTGGGCTTTCCCCATTCACCACCAGAATACAAAACACTCACCCACTCTGTTCTACAGTTTACCCACTACACAGCATTGATCTCCTTCTGCGAGTGTGTATTTGCACTTATCCCATTTACCTTAAACCTTGCAACCACACAACACAATATACTATATGCATGCGTATGTGAACCAAAAGGAAAACCAGAGAGATTATTATTTTCAGTGTGTGCACAGATGCACAAGCACACATGCATCTCTCATTCACTATTATATTACAAAGTGGGCCGCAGAAATCTTTTCATCAGAAATCTATGTGTGTTTATGTGTGGAAGAGACAGTGTGCAGTAGAGCTGTACCTTCCCCATCTGCCATATGTTACTGAACATCCTGTTTATGCTACAAACTACTGTACTTTAATCTGGTATTCATGTGTACAGTAACTGTATTAGTGTCCTCCCTTAATAATTTATTACACTGTGCATATATTTCTGTTTTCAGCAATGAAAACAGAAAGTAGTGAAGTGATGCACTACAAAGACAAGAAAAAAATGTGTACTTCAAGTCCTTCTATTTCTGTTTCCTTTTGCAATGGAGGTCATTGAAAAAGATAGTAAAAATAGATGAATGGGTTTTACACACCATAATAGAAACCTAAGCTTCAAACAGCGTGGCGAGGGCAGTGGTTTTCCCGGCAAAACCTATCGACCTCTGAGCACCACATTCGGTGGAAGGCTTTCATCCACAGCGACTTGCTGAGCAGTACCATGGCTGCATGTGTTTGTTTGTAGCATGGGTGGCCCCAGCGGGAATCAAACCCATAATCATAGTCTTGCTCTTCAAATTAAGAAGTGTATATACACACTATTAAGCCGTGAGACCACATCCAATCAATTCAGAAACATCAGGAGGGTGGAGTGCACCGAGGGACTGACAGAGGGTCACCTGGGTTTTTTTACAAATTTGGGTACGGTTACACTTGTCGCTTTGACTTTAATCTTCGGTTCGAGTCAGGATGGGTTTACTGGCAGAGCTGGACTTTCTTCAGTCATGAGAGCTGATGAGCCGGAGCACATGTGGAAGTGGTCGGGTTCGGATTGTTTTTCATATCCTTCATACAGCACAGTAGTTTTGCTAGACTCCAGCTAAATCATACACAGTAAAATTAAGTAGGTAAAATAGAATGACAGCACATGCATGCTCAGATATGTTAATATCGCATCTTTATGATCAGATCTAAAAATCCCTTTGAAATGATTAAAAAGCACATAGTGGTTTGATGGTTTAATGCACCCTCACACATTATACATCATATGTCCAACTTACAACCTTTGCTGTGTGTTATTCACTCTTTTGTCTTTGCTAATTTCATGCGCCGTTAAACCTGTGCAAGAAAGCAAATGTAGCTTACTATTAAAATAAAAAAAGGAGGTCATGACTGGCAAAGCATGTGAGCTCACACTGAATGCCACCATCTGGAATCAATTAGTTAATTTGAATCCTCATCCTTTTGTACTCAAATCAAGCCCAGCTACAACTTAAAACTAAGATAATCTGACATACATTTTTCTAGATGAAAAACACTGTCTTAAGTAGAACTTCAGGCAGAACCCCACTTTTCCAAACCAGCCAATACAGTAGCTTTCTGCTACTGAGGAAAAGAAAAACTGTCATCTTTTTAAGAATTAATGCATTGGAAAGATGTCCTGTGGTGTGTGTGTGTGAGTGCATCTATCAGCAGCTAAAAGAGATATTGAACTTTTCACCCTCCTTGTCGCCTCAGAAGATGCCATCTGACGACATCATGGATGACCGCTGGAAACCCAAATTACACAGCAGCTAGGGGCCACTGACAGCCATAATTATACTTTTAACATCATCAGAGCAGAGCTCAGCGAGAGACATATCCTACATGGAGCACAGCCAGCAGAGGGGAAAGGATGGATGAAGGTATGAAGGTAATGATAATGTTCTACCTTCCCTAAGCAAGCTGCCCTTGAGCAAGGCAAGGCAGCTGCTATGTAAGTTCTTATAACTGATGTGAGCTGTATGTGAAGCTGCTTGTTAGGCTCACTAAGTCGCCTTCCTCAGGGTAAATAATGGTTCAAATAAAAACACTATATGTTTAAATTGGCTTCATCTGATACACGTTGCTTCAGTAATCTATGCCAGTAAATCCCATTTGAAGTGAGTTGAGAGAAAACCTTGTGTTTATGCCGAGCAAAGACGATCTTTACCAATTCTTTAACAGAGAACATGTGTTTTTTAACAGATGTTATCCTCGATGAATGAAACAAACAACAAGTGTATTCCAGTCTGTAAAGTGTGGTGATACACAAGGCCATGCTGGATCAAGGAGATGGACCACGCTTCCCACAACAGGCAACACAAGCGAGACACAGTAAAATCCAGTCAGATGTTTACTGGCGGTGAGTTACAGTTGTTTACAGTGTGTTTATCTATCACTATGTTGATACACTTTGACTGGGCACGCATGTAATGTCTCTGACATTCAATGAAATCATTCCTGAAATAATGCCAGTCCTTTTGAGGACGAGACGGGGTTTATATGACTTACGAGGGTTTTTGTTTTTCTATATTCTGTCTGGTGTCAAAATTACATCCATCGTGAAGCATAATGATGCCAGATGCCAGGATGAACTGCACTTTGAGCGCTGCATGACAGATGGGCTGTAGCGACGTAACTACGAGTTCAGACACCTGACAGAGATAGCCTTAAAAATTATCACACATGCCTTCCATGTGAGTTTGTGAAGAGAGCAACATCTACAGATAATGGGCGGGCAGCAGCCTTATTGATTTTACACACATAGGTAAAAAATAGGGGTGGGACAAAAAATTGATACAGCAACATATCGCAATATTTCCACTTGCGATACATTATCGATACACTGGCGCCAAGTATCAATTTTTTTAAACACATGACTGCTCTGAATTCATTCAGCTACTTTGACTTACCACTACCAGAGCGCCACTACCCTCTGCCTCCTTATGGAGGACCAGACCAGTGACGGTCAGATGGACGACATTTGTAGGCGACAATGAAGAAGAACTGCAAGCGAAACAACCAGCCATGAGCCGCTAGTGTCAGACTGTGTCAGTCCGCACTGGAAACACAGAGTGTCCGCCGGAGTTTTGACAGTCACTAGAAGCACATTCACGGCCCTTCGTAAAAGTTTCTGCGTGGTACTTGTGTTGTAGCTGAGCTAGCAGCTCTAGTACGAGAGGCTCTCTGGTGTGTCCGTGTGCGTCTGTAAGTGAGTGTCAGTACGTGCGTAGCCGTTGCCCTGCTATTTATTATGTTAACGTTACCGTCGTCAGCACCGAATGTCTGGTAAAGCTCTGAATATAGCACAGTTAGTTACCGTCGGGTCGTGTGTTGTGTTTACTGCCACAGAAATGGAATAAATCTTTGGGTTATTAGCACGACATTGCCTCTCTGTTGTCTCCTATCAGGCTTACTAACGCTACCAGCAGCTCTGTGAGAGAGGCACAAACTGAAGCTACAGTTAGCAGTATTGTGGCATTTCTTTTCTGTGAAACTAAGGTACTGTTAATAAACATTGTACATTATCTGACTATTTCCTGCTTCTTTCTTCAGTTACAGATATCGTGATATATCGTAGATTATTTCTTTGTGATATCCATATATTTGTGAATCGCCTTTATTGTGATATATTGGTATCGTGTGAAGAATATTGTGATAGTATTGTATCGTGAGTTCATCTGTGATTCCCACCAGTAGTAAAAAATGATTGAAAAAATGAACAAATGTGAATTGGAGCTAAAATCCCCTTCAACAGGAGCATTGCACTGTAGATACAATAAATACTGTGAAAAAAGGTCAGCCACCTTGGTCATGTACGATAAAAATAACAGATTGGTAAAGGCAGACACATTTTGATTTGTTTTGATATGATACAAATAAACGTTAAAAAATCACAAAGATGTTCAGGAATTATGGAAAATTCAGTAAATCTCAATTGCCTTAAACAGTAAACACGCCCTCCCTTTTGTTGTTAGTGGAAATATTAAAATGCTTCCACAACAAATTAGCCACTGTATTTAACTCACTTCCAACAGATAGGGTTAAGGCTTAGAGTTACAATGAATGTGGAGAATACTGAAATGCAAAGAAAGAGGAGAATCAGAGTTTGGGGAGCCTGAAATCAGTTTTAAATTCATGGCATGAGGAGAAGAGCCATGGCACAAAGGGACCAAACCACACTACACCAGCTTATCCACTAGGCACATGGCTTCAGTTAACTGTAGAACGCAGGTGGTCTGAGGGGGGATTCCAGCTCTTGGATGTGTGTGTGTATGCATGCATGCATGTGTGTGTGTGTGTGTGTGTGTGTGTGTGTGTGTGTGTAGGTCCCTGTGAATATGGACTCTGTCTTTTTTCACTCATACAGAGACAGAGAGAGGCTATGGCACACGCTACCATGCTGCATCACTGGAAGTCTATCATCACACAGTTATTCATCATCTTTGATGAAATTCAACGTTGGCTATTTCAATAATGCAAGCGATGTTGCATGTGGAAATCTGCAAGATTTTAATACTGTATGGTCAATTCTTTAAGCCCAGCCAGACCCACCCAGAATCTGTGAACACAGTCAATTCCACTGTTATAGTTTAATGTATATGTCATGTTGATTAGAGTTGAAACAATTAATCAATTCATCAATAAATGAGAATTAATGTGCATCTATTTTGATAACTGATTAAGTCCTTTGTTAAGCAAAAGTGGCAAAAGTTCAGTGGTTCCAGCTTCTCAAATGTGATTTTTATTGGTTTTGCTGGTGAATATGTCAGTTTGGGCTTTGGTGAAATTACGAAAGGCATTTAAAAATAATATTTTCTGACATTTTATAAACCAAACCTTTAATAGATTAATAAAAAAAATATTCAGCAGATTAATCAACAATGAAAATAATCTTTAGTTGCAGCCCAAATGTTGATCAGTGTAGGCAGAAAGACTTTTTAGTTATCTTCCCTTAGTCCAGGAATTCAGCCCAAGGACTCGTTTGAAACAAATACAGAAAATCGTTCAGTATCACAAATGAACAGCCAGTGGTGGAACGTAACTAAGTACATTTACTCAAGTACTGTACTTAAGCATATTTTCTGCTATTTCATACTTCTACTCCACTACGTGTCAGAGGAAAATGTTGTACTTAATACTCCAGTACATCATTTTTGACAGCTATATTTGCTACGTACTTTACAGATTAAGATTTTACATTAAAAACCACATGAGAAGCTTATAGAATACGATGCATTTCTGAAGACTGAACCAGCGATTCCCAACATTTTTGGCTTGTGACCTCAAATTATAAAATATTTCACAAAAAAAGCAAAGATTAGGTCCAACAAATTAATTCAAATTTGTGTAGCAGAACTTTATTTTTCTTCTTTGCTACCCCATTAATCATCTCGTGACCTTCCAAATTTATATTGTGACCCCTTGGAGGGGGCCCAACCCTTAGGTTGGGAAACACTGGACTAAACTACCTACTACTGTGTATAAAGCAGTAGCTACAACTCAACCAGCTACAGTACAACAGTTTAAGTACTTACACATTAATGCATCAGCATTAACAATGTAATAATTTCATATATAATAATAATATGAGTTAGTTTGCTGCACAATGAGTACTTTTACTTTTGAGTATACTTTTCTGATAGCCTAGTACTTCTGTACTTTTACTTCCACCACTACACCACCACTTCGTGCGGCATGATAGCTGATCTCAAACCAGATATGGATATAGAAAAAAAATAACAGTATCTGCATTTGTCTGAATACTTTATACATTTACTGTGAGAACTTGAGAATGACATGTTCGGCCCATTTTCAGTTTCAAGCAAAATAAATCAGATTCTCGTCATGTTCTAATATGTCTAGAGTCAGATAAACTTTCATTATAGAAATTTGCATCAGATCAGTCGTGCTGTTTTTAATATGACTCATAGTTGTGAAATAAAACAGAGCTGAAGGCCAGTGTGTGACTGTGACACTAATACAACAGCTGTGTCTCTTTCGCCTACTCGCTTTCTGCTCTGTGGCTGATGATCACTCAGGCCTACACACAAACACATACACTGGATCAATGAGTTCATCACAACTGTACCACACACATACACGCCCCCACACACGCACGCACGCACGTCTGCTATCAGTACTACTGTTGATGGAAAAAGGGAAGTTAGGTGTGCGGAAGCAACTTCCAGAGGTAATCGTTGCTTTCTGAATAAACGTTTGTGCTTGTTTGTTTAAAACCTTTGATCCTGTACCTTCACACACCCTTATGTATGTCTCCCTCCCCCCATCACACTCACTTCCTCACCCTTTCTCCAGTGTTTGTCTAGAAAAAAAAAGAAAAGAAATCATGTTGAGTCAGTTTGTGCCAAGTGACCTCTCCATAGCTTCTCCTGTCTGCCTGTGAGCTACGTTTAGGGAAGTTGGTGTAGCTAATGCCAACGGCCACAACAGAGAGTGAGGGAGAGGAGGCGTTAAGATAAAGAGAGCACAGATAATAGATAATAATAGAGGGAGATACAGTAAGTTCCTACATGGGGATGAGTGGCTGGATTATAGGATGGATGGGTGGCATGCAGGGTAGCTAACTGTCTGATTGGCTGACTGGTGGATTACCTGCTGACTTGATAAGACAAGTGGAAAAGATAAGATAAAAATCCTCCTCGGTTGCATTATCGTTCTCTCCAGAACCTCACTTTTCCATCAAAAAAGTCAGTGTTTACACATTAAAACACGTGTCTTCACAAAAACAAAAAGACTGACAGCGTTATGTCCAATTTCAATGTCTGTTCCACTGACATCATCCTGGGCAAGGGCCAAAACAAAAACTGTGTGTTTTTAGCAGACAGAACGCAACCACATGTGTCAGAAGTATGCAGGGGCAACAGGAAGAGCTCACAGGTGCAGGAGGTGCATTTACTGCTGGACTTCTGAGCCAAAACAATGAAACAAAGTTTTGGACACAAAATTGCAGTGTCCCTTTAAAGGTTCTGTATGTAACTTTCGGACTATCGGACTACCCTGCACGTTGAACAATGACGCCGTGACCAACGCGTTGATAAGTGACGCCAAGGGGTCCTGACCAAACGTCCATATGTGAAGAGTTGGGAGTGAGAACATGTTGTGTTGGATTTTCTGGGAAAAAAATGTTCTGAGTCCTTTACATAGAAATCAGTCTACAGGCTGTTACAGGCAACCGAGAAAGTCAGGGAAGGTCTCATTTTTTAAGTTGTGTTACAATCTGTCCACACATTGGCAACAAAAAACAATTAAAAAACGATCAAACAACAGTTAATACATGTAAAGTGTTACATACAGCCCCTTTAACATAGAATTACTTACAGACAGACTAAGTGGCTGGCTATTTGGCTGGTTGACAAGCAGATAAACAGGCAGAAAGGTATGAGGGATCCAGAGGGGTGCAGATTGACTTATTGGCTGGACACTGACAGTTGAGACTGACTGAGTGGTTGGACGACTGACTCATTACTTGGCTAAATAGATGCTTGTTTGGCTGGGCAAATGACTGACTGACTAACTGAATGATGGATAAACACAAGAGCACTGCGTCAGAAATTCTACTAACAAAATATTTGCCTATTTTAGGTCAATTGTGGAGTGCAGACTGCGCTATGGTAGAGGAAATACTGTGTACCGATGATATCACATTAAATGGTGGCAGAAAGTACACATGCACACATACATTCATTTGTATTTCACTACCTCGTACACCGGCTTCACACACAAAGAAGAGACACATCTCACAAACAAAATGACTGACTGACCGTGCACTTCACAAAATAGATCTCTCTCTCTCTCTTTCTCTTTCTCACACACACGCAGGTCATGAGGACAGATAGTGGGCCCAGTGTTTTGTAGCGACGGTGTATGATCTGTTTCTGCCCTGATACACATCTGTACATGAACATACAATATGCAAAACCTGCAAAGGTCCCAACACAGCACAGCATGCAAAACACACCAAAGGAAATAACTGCTCTTAGCCCGGAGGCATACATTTAAAAACCCCTGAGAAGCGTTGTAGAACAAATTAGTGTAATGACAGACTTACAGTAAACACCATCTGCTGGCAACACGCCACGTCTCTAGTTTGAGAGGGTAAAGTTTCATTCATTTCAAACGCGCCATAGTAAAAGCAATGAAATGTGACCCAAAGTAAACTTTCAGTCATTGATGAAAATCGTAGATCTTGTTTAGGTCCATTTTGTGAGTCGTGAGTATTCACAGCAGCGTATAAAAAGGTTGGCAAAACATGAGCTCCATTAATCATCAAAAGCAAACAACCTCCAATATAAATCCACTACATACCTATATATAATCCACTGCAACACAGTTTACAGCCTCAAGTCACCAAACAGTAGAATCTCTCTATACAGTCTCAACAAAGCTGAATATTACCTGCACAAGCTTGCTGCAGGGCTGCTATATGGAACTGTTTTATGTTGTCAGGTGTTATTCTGTCCACACCTTGTACATCATCAATATGTCAGCCTTAACAAATTGGGTTTAGGTGTATTTCCCCTCCACTCCCTGCTGGTGTTCCACAGCACAAAATACATCCCAGTGAGACAGAAATCCCTTTACCAAATGAAAATCTCATGCAAATATACTACACAAATACTGGAACCTAATGTAGTGGGGGGATTTTACGTTATGAGCTTTTAAATGCGTCACACATGTCGACTTGTAAAACCGGTATAAGGAAAGCGGTCTGAATATGAACTATAACGACGCTCACATGGCATTTTGCGACATGTCTACACCTTTAAAGGGTCATGTATATCCTCAGAACCAGTGATGGTGTAAACAAGACCGACCCTGATGTCAATTGCCACCAAAAATCTCAAAAACTCTAATGTATGTCAGGGGACACCGTGAGTGCACAGGCTAATTATTGGCACCTGTAATAAGTTCGACATCATCACACTACCTGCACAGCCGCATGCTGTACAGAGGGAACCTAACGTGATTAGCGAATATCTATCTGGACTAAGGCGAGTGCCCATTCACAGCTGCCACCCATATATCTGAAACCGCGTGTAGCACAGTAATAATCCAGATATCTTAATCTTCCCACCGAAAGAAATAATGTAAGAGTAAGAAATGTCATTCCTTCAGTAAGAAGTGTCCCTGCGCTCCGGCGGATCAGATTGAGTCAGGAGAAGAGTTGCAGAAACTCTGGTTACTCACCACTATCAGTTTCATGGCCGGGTTGGATTTCGCTATCCGAGCGCTCATCTCCACTGCGTAAAAGTGAACTGCGGTGTGATGGGGTCTCCATCACAGATCTGTACTTATACAGTACAGAGAGAGAGAGAGAGAGAGAGAGAGAGAGAGAGCGAGAGAGAGAGCGAGGGGGAGAGAGCATGTGCCCACCCACCTCGTTATCCAGTGCACAGCCCTCTCTGTCTGTCTTTGTGTTTCTCTCTTCCCTCAGTCCTAAAAATAAACTGTTGCATCCTCATGAGTTGCGTTACGATTACGCAAAGTAATGAATGGTGTAGACGAGAACAGAGGAAACAAAAGCAGCATCCAGCGATCATAAGACGATGTGGATTCATTCATGAACTCAATCACACAGGGTCGACTTTACTATACAGATATTCCCTAAAATCCCTAATAAATATGGCAAAATATGACCTTACCACGACAGATGCCCATGGGTAGGAATAAAACACCGATGACAAGTATACATTCAAAACAAGAGTGTCTTTCTTTGGTGAGTTTTCCTTATTTAGAGAGAAAGAAAGCCATTAACTTCTCTGCTTCACGTTTTCCTGACTCCTGAAAAACTGTGGTAAAATAACACAGTGATGAAGTAAAACTCCAAATCAACTATTCCATATGAGTATAATGCAAATTCTACAGTAGGAAGAACCAGTCTGTGACACACCCAATGTACCAAAGTAAAAAAAAAAAAAGCTTTAATCAGTGTGAATAAAGAAACATTTTCCAGGATAAATGTTTACTGTCCTGGTTTGACAGCATGTAAATATAATGATTGACAGCTGTTTATTTGGACCAGCCAAAATCATTTAGTGAGACTGGTTATGCTTATTTGAACATCTGCTGGTGGAACTTGGAAATGTTGTCTCACTGAGGATGGACAACACTGTACATGTGCTGTTTTAGGAACCTGAGCCTAGAGAACTTTTGTTAAAACTGTGAACCATCACAACTTCTATCTGCTGCCCCCCAAAGAAGACAGAGCTTTAAGGAACACGCATCCTGGAGTTTATTTAGTTTTAGGACTGTGCTGCAAACATGTTAGAGCAAGTGTATTTTCAGGTGTTTGGTGTTTGGTTTAGACCTAAAATGGTTTTTACAATGTCTCGCACAAAACTCTACTTGCTGATTGCTGCCTTCTTTCACTTTCCCCAACCAGAGTTATCCTGTTGGTCCGGGGATTAAACCAGCAACCTTAGGCCATCACTGCCGTATTGTACAGTGGATTCATGTAGTGAAATTCACTTTGGTATCTTCCTGTGAATATTTGGGTGCACTAAACAAACTGTAATGGCATAATTGACTGTAGTCGGCTGTATTGTGCATTTTAACTCTATAACATGAATTTTATTACTTTTAATATAATGTGTATGTGCTAAACAGACTGTATGGAAAACATAAAGTTGTTCATCAGATCTAGAAGGGGAAAATGTGTCGTGATCAGATTATTTTTCAACAAAATGAGCAAGTCCATTCTTTATAACAATAAGCTTAAACTGCTTTAAGTGTATAAAGAAAAGAAAAGTTCATGTAATTTGAAAAAAAAAAACTTAAGGTTATAATTTCTCCTGAATATATACTGTATACAACCATCTATTATCACACGATTAGTTTCCATACTTAGGTCCCCTGATGACAGCTGAGCAAACTCCATCCACTGATGACCATTAGATGTGGTTGAAAGCTCCTGAAAAAGCTTATAAGTGGACCTTAAAGATACAACGAGTATAGGATTTTCCTAAAAAACAATGTACAGACTCATACAATAATAATCCCTCTCAATCATCACTTATGACCCACTAGAAGTGTGTTGAGGTGTCTGTATCCGCAGAGACCCTACCCTCTGCCTGTATTTTCTTATTTTGCTGTGTTTGGGACGTTTCTGGGCATCAGTCTTTGAGCAGTGATTTTTAGCCCCCAGCCAATGACAGTGCGCAGGTGCGGGGACATAGCAACCAGGTGCCAGATCGTAAGCACGTGACCACCAGAAGGAGGGGCCAACTTTGAATGTTGTGTTTACAAACCACAACCAACAAATCCTACTCATTTTGCCTTTAAGTTAAGGTTCATGTTGATGTGAATGGATTGTCTCATTAACTGAGAGACCTAGAAATGAATTTCGGAAATTTTCGCTCTTTCCAGTGAAGTCAATGTCTTCCAAACCACCAAAAGTATGTGCACACACACACATTTACACATCCTGAAGTCCAATGGTAGATGTATATCAGTGGGTCAATCCAGTGACATTTACCAGTGACATTTCAGGTTTGAAACTTGGTCAAACGTTGGTCTTCTTTCTCTCCAGTCATCTGTTAAATATCTTTAAATAAAGTGTTCCAAAAACATTTAAAAGGGTGACTGTACAGTAGAACAATACAATAGTACCCTCACTTCATCGAATTTTCTACCAGATATAAAACTCCCACATAGAGGTTAAACTGCATAATGGGTACCGGACAACTCACGTAGTAAACCCAAAATGTCCCTCCCACACTGTGAACTCAACCTATGATGTTGATACAAGACCTCTGATGTCAAAGGTCTTAAAACAAATCTGCTTTTCCGTCTGTCTTTTTGTAGCTGCTCTCTGTCCGACCCATGCAGAAGCATGACAAAATGTCACAGCCTGCTGACGTAGAGGCACTAGGTCTCAACGTAATCAGAGAAAATACACACTTAACCCACCTACGAGTCTCCGAAGCATGTGAGGGAAGTCTTAGTGGTGAGGTCACAGCTTACCACAAGATGACTGAACACACACACATATACCCACACATAGGCACAATACAAAAACACAGAAAGATACACACACAAATCTTTCAGCATCGAGGTCTGGATACACCACAACAATGGTGGAACGAACGGAAGCTGGACGTCTGCCCTCTCAAACACACGCACACACACATTAACGCACACACTCACGACGAGCCTTCCTGACATGTTAGTTGGCGGTGAGGTCTGTGTCGTACGAGCAGGGAAAACGTGGGTGTTACGAGGTGAACCAGATGCTACTACGGCAGGACTATTCCGCTCGCATACACACCCTCACGCACATTTAAAAAAAAAAGCCATATGTTTTGTTATCCATAAACTGATGGCTGGTTTTGGCCTGTCAACAATAATGTTGCAATTTGATTTATTTTGAAAATCCTGTCAAAATGTATTGTCCCCTCAGCCATAGCAGATCTAAAACAATACCTCACATATTACATAAATTTGGGCTTGCACTCATTAGTGTATGTGCATAATGTACATGGATGTGTCTGTTTCTGTGTGTACTGTATATGCATGTGTTTATGTTCCTGAGGAATGAAAAATGCGCACACTGTGAAATCAAATGACCCCTTTGGGGACAATAAAGGCTATCTGTCTGTCAAGCAGAAAGCTGGTTACAGTAAAGCGACTCCAAAGGTGAGCGTAAATATGTGATAAATGAGTCAAATTCAACTGCAAAGATGTTGAGATTAGTTCTTTGTAGTGCTTTTGCCATCTCGTTTGCATACTACAGGCAGATAGCAGATCTCTCACTACCGTAGTCTATTATTGTTCACATCCATGTTATCTGTGTACATGTGTGTGCAGTATTGTCTGGTTGCGTGGTAGCCAAGACTGTGTGTGCATGTACATATTAGCCCCACTCATTTCCATAACAGATCTCATAAACGAATGAATGGAAAAGGGAACTGATAACTGTGGTTGTGTTGATGGTGACCCGAGACAGTGAAAGGTGAAAGACACAGAGAGCCCTTTTTCAACTTTTGCAACAAAGGCTTTGACCCATGCATGCAAATACAGCATATTTGTAGGTAAACTTCAGAGAGTGAGAGAGATGGAACAGGACAACAGGATCCAAACATCCTCTTGACAGGCCCACAAAGAACCTGGAATTAACAGTAGAGATAATATCAGTTACTAAAATTGTACAAAGCACTTCATTGGGGTGATTGTATTATGGTACCAACTCAAAAGTAAAAGATTTTAAGAAGATTTGGTTCTTTAAGGGTTTTGCCCACCATGTATCTCCGAGTGATGATGTGGCAAAGACCATGATTTTCGATAGGTCCTTGTTGAACTGTACATATCTGACATGCCTGTGGTAGTAACTTTTACCGGCCAGTTAATGGTTACTGTTCCTGCAACTTACTGAACTTTTTCAGTGCAGTTACAGTGGAAGATTTTGTCTACCATTTCACATTTCTGTACTGTTCAAAATACCTGTGGAAGCACTTTTTTTTTTTTAGCTAATAGAAGCTTCAATTCACATTTCTTAATCAGGTAACATGTTCCATTTGCATTGTTTGATTAAAGTTATGAGTAATGTTTGTTTGCACCTATTGTGCCCTAGAAGAATCCTCTCTCTGTTGTTGTGGTAAAGGTTTTTTGTTTGGAGGTTTTCCTTATCCATATTAAGAGTTTAAGGATAGAAGGTGTCATATATTGGACATATTTTAGATTACTGTATAAGAAATTTGTGGTTTTAAGCCATATCCTGAAAACTAACTTGACTTCTAAAAGTTTTCAGTTGTCCCTTGCATAATGTTTTTCGCCATTAACCAACTGAGGTCTGGCTAAGCTAGATACAGTACTGGATCACTGAATGTGTGACTGGAGCATCAAACTGAGTCTATAGGCCCAATGTAGCACATTGGCATAATTTTAGTCATAAATGGGGGTTAATCACATTAATGTTAATGACATTGCATTTGTATTTTGTTAACAAGTAACTG
>NTHP01000288.1:64937-85984 GCA_003416845.1 Oplegnathus fasciatus | reverse complement strand
AAATAATTGTTGACAATCTGGGAACAAAATAGTTGCCTGCTTAATCTTCACGTCATCCTGTTAATGTTCCACAAACAAAGTGAGATTTTACAAACAACAATGTTTTGTTTCTGGGAAAAGCACTATAAAACTTAACCCCAGCAATCTTTATCACATCATGTTGCTCATCAAAGACACACCTCTACCTGTACTGTAATTAAAAATGTGGATTTCCAGGTGACCAAGATGATGGGCGCCCCTGGACACTGGGAGAGGACTGGCAGGAATAGACGGTTCTGAGGGAGTTATTAGTGGAGAGAGAAGTTTTAATTAATGTAAGATTCTTCGTGGGTCTGTGTGAAATGTTTTCAATGTGTCCGTCTCCAACACGCCTGTTGATTGACACTGCAGTAAAAACTGTAGAATAATTCATTATAACAACACGTTTGATGTGTACATAGGCACAGAGGTTTGTGGTTATTTTGCAACAGTCTGGTGCTGGTTTCACAAAATTTAATCAGCGGATCTGCTGTGCACAACATCACTCCAATTAGAAACGACAGATGAAACAGATACCTGCTGCCTTCAGATGGCTGTAAGGAGAGTCACCAGAGTATGGACTACCTATACAGACGGCTAACCGTTGTGGATTACAAAGCTGGTAAGAATCACTCATTAATCTTTATCCTTAATGCCATAATTGGAATACAGCTTGTTTTTTCTGTGCGCTCACATGTCAGCTGCACCAAGATTGCAGTGCCGCTGACCTGGCATCACCACACCCCAGGAAAATGCCAGTTGGCCAGTGCAGCACCGTGTTCCGCGCCCTGCGTTGTCACAAAAATAGAGCCCTAAGAGTCTACATCCATGCTAGAGGCTCTGTGCAGCTGAATGCTGACATCAGCATGCCCACATGCTCACAATCATATTGCAAACATGCTGATGTTTAGCAGATACAGTGTTTAGTCATGTTAAACATTGTTTTGTGTGTTACACAAATATTGGACAAACTGAAATTTTGATCTGATAATGTTGCCATGAAAAGTCAGGGGACCACCAAAGTTATTACAATTCATCCAGAGGGGACCATGAATGTCTGTACAAGCTTTAATGGCAATCCATCCAGAAGCTGAGATATTTCAGTCTGGACCAAAGTTGTGGACCAACTGACCTACATTGCCATAGCTAAAAAAATGCACTAAACCAAATACAATGATCATCGAATTTGAAAAAAAATAAAAAAAATAAAAATAGGTTTTCAAAAGAGATTTAAAAGATACATAGTCAGCTAACCTGAGATCTTCTGGGAACCTATTTCAAGGCCAAAGCCGTGAGCCAAATCACAAATGTAACAGTCTTCTAGAAATCATGACAATTTTTGTTTGTTCGGTTTTTTTTTGCACCCTCAACAGGTCTTTGAGAAAGCTTGACCGGAAACAATTACAGTACAACTGCAATTGTTCTGGGCAGGTAGGGAGATTATCACGCTATGACATATTCAATAAAACTAGTTTTTAAACATCATTAATTTAATTTTCAAGTCCAATTATATAACCCTCTTCAGCTTCAATACATAGAAACCATAGCCAGTACTTATTTAAAAATGACCTGATATGAAGACTGGGTTTCCACTTCTCTCAGTCTTCCTTCTGTGCTTTCTATTTCTTGCTATCTCAGACCTACTATCACCCCATTATTTGAAATCTAATGTGAAGTATGCTTAATGAAAAATGACATAATCAAGACTTGACAACAGGGTTTCCACTTGAGTCGTACATTTTCGCTTTGTTGTCTTTTTCCATCATTATCTGTGAGTATTTTCCACTGGGTTAATCTCCTGCAGTCTCTGGTTACCTTGGAAAAGATGACAAACAGGCAAGCAGCCTCTGAAACAGCAGCATGCTTTCCTGCTCTCTCACCAGGATGCCACTGGCATGCAGGCCACTAGGCTTTCCCAGCACTGGGCACTTAGCTCGGCTTCACTGCCTGCCTGCGTGTCTGCATGCAAGTGTGTGTCAGGGAGTGTGTGGGTGGGCGTGTGTGCTGTGCATGCAGTCAGTGGGTGAGGGGTGATCCAGACAGTCACCAGAGAAGGTATAGTGTGCATGGACAGGAACAGAAAGAAAGAAATTGACATACAGGTCTGGGTCACTAAATGAAGAATATTTCTGCATTCATCAACATCCCTTTACAATCCCTGGATAAACACTATAGCATAATGACATTGCGCAATGCTCAAGCAGTCCAAGGCTTAATATTCCTATAATCACTGTGATTATGATTATGACAGGAAGGAGGATGATGGGTTGGAGAAACAGTACCTATACTTAAATGTTATGTTGACAGATTTGGTAAAACAAGAGTTTTTTGGTACTTTTCAGCTGCCAGAAGCCACAAGAAAAGTAACCAAAATACTTTATGTTTGACAAGCTGTGCTGATTTTTCTTTGCTGTATAAAATTAAAAACATAAATAGTAAGCAATGTAATCTATTCCAAATGGTTGGGTATGGTAAAATTCTCTTGATAATGGAATCAGACTTTTCTGAGCTGACACGAGACATTTAATGGAATAATGAGGTGTCAGATATTGCAACAGAAATTCCAACAGAAGCACAACAATACATGCACCGTTTCATTTAAGTGAGTCGCACACCTCATAAAAAAACAGTGGAAAATTTTATGGTTTTTGAGTAATCCTGTTGCACTCATAGGAATCACCTGACTCTTAATAAAGTCCCATGCTGGTCAAAATGCATGACTGTACTTATCTACTGTAAACAAAATTACAGATGTTAAGAGAAAAATCTGTATAGTGCCCTAAGACTTTTTATTAAACCACCCATATTAAACGTGACATGTCATCAAAATGTGAAGTCTACAGCTGTGCACTAATAAAGGGAGACTTATTTTGTAAAGCAAAAGAATGTTTAAAAATCTGGGAAAGCTTAAAATCAATGTTTTTTTGGTTTTGTTTTATTATTGTAAAAGCTCAGTAAAAACAGGTTTGAACCGAAAAGCATGACTCTGAGACCAAGCCGGTAAAATAAATAAATAAGTTCAAGTTTACTCAAGGTCGAAAACAGGCAAAAGTCAAAACCAGGCAGGGGAGATGAGGCAAACATATCCAATCACGATGGAGAGCAGGAGTCCAAAAGGCAGGCAGGAGGTCATAACAGGCAAGATTCACGCAGGCAGGCAGGCAGGCAGGCAGGCAGGCAGGCAGGCAGGCAGGCAGGCAGAGAACATGGCTGGACTGCTAAGGCAGAAACACAACAGACGATCTGGTGGGGAATGAATGGAAGTGGGCCGGTATATATGCTACTGGGCTGATGGGGAAGTGGGGACAGGTGTGCAGGTGGGCGGGGGAGGTCAGGTGATGGCAACTGGTGGAAACACAGGGGTGAATGCAGGGCAGGTGTATCTGAAACAACAGGAGAGTTAGTACACGGCAGGGGAAAAGGCAGACAAGGAAAATGAGACATGGAATTGGCTGACATTGTGACAGTTATCATTTTTTATATGAATAAAAATGATTTATTAATACATTAAATATACAGGTATAGAGGCCATATTACTGACCACATCTTTTTACATCCTAGGTGTTATTTTCACAGTTTTGGACATAATTCCTATCAGCTATGACGACAGTTTACTCATCAAGTTAATTTCTCAAATCTTGGAACCTCATGTCACTGTCTCAGATTGTCATGTGTCCTATTGATTGATTGCCTGTTTAAAATAAGGTGGGTCCTATCTAGCCTGTCAGAGGCAGACACCAAAACAGAGAAAGAGAGAGGAGAAGGAAGGAAACACAAACTCATGAAAGTTGGCATGCTGGAGACACATCTAGCAAGGAAGTTCTTTTGTCAAGACTGTGATGGAAAATGAATAATTACCCTCATCCCAGAAGTATTTTGGTTTAGGTTCCACATTTATATGTTTACTTGTAACCTAAATGAACTGAAACCAACGCTGAGTTCAGAGCATGGTTTGGCATCAGACCAGAGGACATCAGACCCCACCACCACCCAGTCGAGGGAGGCGACACAGCGGGAGACGAGTTGAGCTCACCGTGGTTCTCCAGTACTCCCTGTGCCAAGACAATCAATAATTGAGTCCAGTCAGGCAACTATGGTAAGGGTAGTAGGTCAAATTTGAACCAGGAGGTCGCTCTGCTAATGAACATTTATAATGGACAATTCAGGGTAATAAATTGACTTTGTTTTCTCTCCAAAACAAGCAACCGTGGGGGGGAGGGCTGTTAACAGCGTGTTTGATTTTCTGACTGCTTGTGCTGTTTGCCTTGTTGGACTCTCTTCTAGCAATGCCGTCACCTTCCCCAAATCTTAGCAGTTAAGTTGGTGAGTAAAACATTATCACAACCGTTAGGAAAATAAGACCCAGGTTGTAAAAAAAATCCTTAAATTATGTGCCCTTCCTGATTTCATTTGCTTATTCCTACCAATATATATAAATTTAGGAGGCCCAGGGGCCGACACAGGCCTTCCAGTCAACCTCTCTCCGTCATTTACAACCAATTATACTTGTTTGCTTTTCTAACGAGACATACTTATGCTCAGGCTAACTTTATAGTGACCCATTGCAGTGTGAATGCAGAACACTACTGGACTGTACTGAACTGCACAGACAGATAGACAGACATGTGCTTTTTACATGTTAAGTTGCCAGCCAGCAAGGAGTGTGAGCTAAATCCACTGATGGGTTCATTACCAGTAAAAGGGCGTTGAAAACTATATTTGTCTGAGTTGGGGTCTGACTAACTGGAAATGGTACAGAGGAAACCGTTGAGTCCTTCAGGAGAGAGAAATTGATAGGTGCACTGATGGAAAAATGCCACAAAAATGAGAGAAGGAGAGAGGGGAAAAAAGAGAGACAGCAAAGGAATTTGAGGAAAATAAATACAAGAAAAGTTAATCTGACATATAGATCTCAACTCAAAGATGACAAATAAGGAAAAAAAGAGATCGGTGGAGACGGGGAATGAATAAATATGAATGAATGTGTTCCTTTGGGCCTTTACCACACTGTGCCATATTTGTTTAACAGAGGTTGTCAGGAGGAGAATTTTGTTAAGCTGCGCCCCATCCATCCATGGGAGGTTTTCTTTTCAGCAAGGTCTCCCTCTCTGACCACAGCAGTGGTCTGCTGACGGTCACGCTGCGGCCAAACCCCTCAGGCTGCTCGACTTTCTTGGAAGCGTCATCACGACCACATGAAGAGAAAGAGGGAATACCATATTGTTCTGTTAAAAGAAGAGGAGGACCTGTAAGCATGTGTGCTGGGCAGGCAGGCAGGAAACATTTACACACACACACACACACACACTTGCATACACACAAAAGCTGGGCGGACAAATGACCTCTTACGCTAGCAAAAAGAGGTGGGCTGGGAATCATCACCAGAACAGCTGCCTGCCAGGAATAGTATCACCACTGTGTGTGCGCGTGTATGAAAGAGAACGAGAGAAAGAGAAGGGACGCATGTGATCTTGTCTCTCGATTGTAATTTTGTCAGTTGTTTGTCTGATTGCTGTTATTTACGTTAATTACTTTGAATGCTGTTGCTGATCGGTTTAAGTGACGGCAGATGTGAACTCCACCTGTTTTCAAGTGGATCTCTTGGGAGGAAGAACAAAGAAGCAACTCACGCCAACCTTCATAGATAAGACAGGGGACAAAAAACAGGTCAACTGTTTCTACCTTATGATACTGTAAGTATGAGTCAATGTCAAGAAGTGAGACCAATGCATGAACCACTCAAAGTGTACATTGGACATAATGCACTACAAAACAACACACTACGACGGGACACAAGATAAGACACAATGACAACACTACAGTTTAACCAACTTTTTTTTCATATTGACTCCATTGCAATTATATTGTTCTGGTCAGAGGAAGCGAACTCAAACTCAAACCAGGGAATTGAGGGTTAGAATGAAGGTTTATTTCATGGATGATGATGGTGGAGGAATGAGGACGTATGGTGGTGGCCAATGGCAGAGAGCGATGGTGGAGGGCTGAGCTGGGGAAGCGAAGCCGGGGTGTGAGCGTGGCCAGGCAATGACTGGGAGAGAGATGAGGGGTGAATGGCAGGCAGACAGGCAGGCAGAGGAATGAATGAAAAGTGATACTGGAGGCACAAGGAAACAACAGGTAGGTACGAGGTATCATGAGCTCGAGGAATAACTCTGAGCATGAGAAGACACAGCGCGGCCAAGAGCGAGTGTGTACCACTGAATGAGCAACAATGTTCTGGCGATGAGTGGATGGAGAACCGGAGTAGATATACTGCTGAGTTGATGAGTAGATGGAAGGCAGGTGAGCAGACTGGGAGTGGTGATGAGCCGATAGCATACGGGTGTGCGGGAGGAGCAGAGCCGGGAGCCAGGAGACAGAGAACCGTGCCCACACACACACACACACACACACAAACAGAAACAGACAGACAGGGGAAAACAGGAGACACACAAAGTGAATCACAAGAAAACACAAGGGAAAATACTAGAGGCATGAACAGGGCCATGACTTATATGAGTTTCTGAAAGACTTGTGGGTCTGACATCAGAGGCTGACAGTAATAGAGTATAAATGCCAACCAAACCATATATCCAAATCAGGAAAGGTGCTACAAAGGTATAGAAATTGTTAAATCCATGAGGATGTTTGTAATGAAACTGCAGACATCATCATAATAAATAAAATGAATGAAATTATATTTATTTGTATTGGCGACTTCCAAAAGCCAGCAGCTGGTAGCAATGTACGCCTATAAACCCCTCTCCTCACCCTCACGGATCTGAGAGATTTCACCAAGATTTTCTCTTTTTTCTACAAACAAAAATGTTGGCTTTATTGTTTTTGTTCATGGTGGAGTTGCACGTCACACATATCTCTCCCAGCTCTCACTAGATGAAGTTAGAATTGATGGCTCACATTCCTTTCAATTTCTGAAATGTTAATCTTGGAGCGGGTTATGGGTGGTGAAACTGTCTTTAATTTTGTGTCAAACCAAGAGAAACCGTACTTCACGTCTGACACTGTTACTGTACAAAATCTTTCCTCATTACTTCAATTGAAAAAGTCCTTTAAGATGCAGACAACATGTTTGCTAAATTGAATTTTGAACCGGGGGAGTGATGTACTGTAATGAGACAGCTGTAATAGCTATAGTGTGTTATTTAGCCCATGTGGTATTTTCAGCATCGTTTATTTTCAGACTTCCAGACAGGCTTCATTTTAATTAATCAATTTATTTTAAAACACATGTTTCAGATTATTTGTCACATGCTTAATACTGGAATCTGAAACACATGTCTGAACTGAATGAAGGTGCTGTAATCTCACAGCACTGTATGTTGCATTTCAATAATTATATAGGCTAATCTCCATTTTAAGCAACCAAAGACTTACATGTACCTGCCACACTGTGATAAGCACTGACAGTGTTTAGTGGCATCACTTAGCTTAAAAATGTGATTGGTTAGATTTTTCTCATGAACCTTCATGTGAATGATTCAACCTTTCTGTATATAATTGTATAGGCCTTTTTCACAGCAGACATTTTGACATGTCACAGTAGGAAAAGCAATCAATCAATGTTGCCTGAATTCCATTTAGCTGCTCCTGTTTCAGGTCCTGGTATTGTGCATGTTGACTCACTGTCACACGGTCATGACTTACTGGGACACCTGAATAGAATGGAGCCATTGTTAATGTCATTAGTAACACCTTATCACTGCAGATTTTATTTTTTTAAAAGTACATGACAACAAAAATAAAAAAGCCCATGTATAAAAGTGGACTATATATTTTCATTCAATAAATCTAAATTGTCTTTTTCCTTGACTGAAACTAGACTAAACTGACACAATCAAATGTCTAAAATGTGACTACAGCTAATAAATAAAACTCTTTTATTTGTCAAGAGACTGAGGCTAAAACTAAATCAAAAACGTGACACAATGAGCACTGCTCCTCAGCGAGTTGCACCCCAAAAACATTTGTACTTCGAAATCAATTATTTGAGAATGAAACTTGTGCCGTGCATCTATAAATTTAGAGGTTCCACTGTCACAAACATTTAGGCCGCCAACACTTAAGCTTATCCAGATTTCCTGTTTTTAATTAAGTCAGATGTGTTCTAAGGGTGTGTATGTTTGGATTATCCCTAAACGTTAGCAAATTTCCTGCTAGTTTCTCTGTGACCTTTGTTGTGAAAGTAAAAATATGTCTCCATGTTCAGAAGATAATATATTTTAATTTCAATTCTTAAGAAAGCAAATAAATATTTCATCTGTTTTTATTTCTCAAGTCGTCCAATATGTCCATGTCATCCAATATAATTCAACCACGTATTAGTTGTGACTGGCACAAGTATCATTTGATAACATCTGGAATTTAACTCTCAGGTATAAATTGTAAAATGTACATATAGCACCTATAAAATGGAGATTTTAAAGAAGGTATAAGATATTTGTTGTGTGTTTTGAGTGCTACACCCACACCAGTCAAACAGCTGTTCTTTTCTTTCTCCAGGTTTGAATTAAAATGAAGGCCTTGAATTACCAACAGCTATTTGGGGTATTTCCCTTCATTTGCCTTTCTGTTCTTATTAAATATTACCAGTCTGACTAGCGCTCAAGAGAAAAGCTCAACTTCCTTTCTAAACGTACAACAGGTTGGACACTTCATTTTATGGAATCCAAGGTCAATTTGAGGTTATTCAATGCATTCCTATTGTGGTAAATCAGAGTAATCTTATTGTTTTACCATCTATCCTGTCATCTCCATGAACCGCACACAGAATACGAATGACGCTGGAAAAATACATTATGTATAAATGTAATATGAGCCAGTTATGAAAGTCTTCACATTTGTCATTAATTTACTCTATGAGCTTAGGGTTTATGGATAAATTTATACTGAAACTATGTAGTTTTTTCCTCTTTGTTGCCCAAAAGTGATGTCAAAACAGGACTGATGTTGAAACAATGACATGAGCGTCCATCAGAATTCATTATATAGAGACATCCTGTCACAGAACATGTCTGTGCTATAAACAGTCAAATATTTGATTTTTTTGTTCCTATGTAAATGCAGCTTTAGAGGCCATAATCAGCAACGCTCTGGTGATGCCTCTAAAAGCAGTTTAGCGATCCCCTTCTGGTCGGAAACTATTTATTTCCACATTCAAAGGCAATAGGAAACATAAATGAATGTTCTCTGGTGGAATCACACAGTGGCTCGGTGCTGGGAAGGCAGTGTGGGCCAGCCAGGAGAACAGACTGGTCATGAATTGCTGTGTGGGCCAGCCAGTGCCTCTGCTGGTAATCCTAAGCAATGGGTGGTAGAGTGATGGAGAGCACTTACAGTATGTGTCAGAGGTGGATAAACAGTGAGGTCTGCTGCTGTAATGGTTGGCAGAGGTTCTCACAGTTAGAATCACCTTTATTAGTTGTAATGCATCACACTTAAGCTAGAATTAGAAGTGAATAACCACAGTAGCTATTAATTCTTTACTGGTGTGTACGTTTGGCCAGCACGGAAAATGTCCAGCTCTAAAATGATAATATATTGGAAACACTGTCTTTATAGGGTGACAACCTACAGTAAAAATCTTTTGTCAAGATACCTTTTTATTCTATTTTGTTGACATCTTGTCCTTGCAGTGGTATGTTTTGAGCCATGCTAGCTGTTTGGCTCCAGAGATATCATGTCCATCTGTCGGTCAGTCTCTCTGCCACTTACGTACTTTACATAACAACAAAAAATGTTACGTTGACTTTTGGTTTCACACGGGACACAAACTGCGGTCTCCTGGGTGAAAGTCCTGTGTTTGTTTGACACATCCATCCACCCCACCTGCCTCCAAAAGCAACTAGCGCTATTTATATTACATCAACGTGACTGGACGTTAGATGACAGGCGTATGTAGTGCATGCAAAACAGGCGTATGATATGCACGCAAAATTTCAATTTGGCGTTCACATTGCACGTCTTTTCACAATGTAAACCCGTGTTATTTGTATGCCTTTTGGGTGAGAGTGGGCTGGTAATATCTCAACTAGCCTACTGGATGGATTGCCATGATATTTGGTATAAACATTCATGTAATAACTCCCCTGACGTTTAATCTTAGCACCATCATCAGGTCAACATTTCACTTTGTCAATACTTTGGTTTGTCAGTACTTTTCCAAATACCTGCAAAACTAACGACATTTCCATCAGCCTCAGATGCACTTTGGGTTTAGTAGTAATTAGCAAATGTTAGCATGCTAACATTCTAAACTAAGAGGCTGATGATAAACATGCTGTTAAACATCAGCATGTTAGCATTGTCACTGTGAGCATGATGACATTAGCATTTAGCTCAAAGTACCGTTGTGTCTAAGTACAGTCCATAGACTATATGAGGATCTTTATGGTACAACCTCACAGAGGTTCTAGCATGGCTGTAGACTCTTAGTCTTGTTGCAGACATCAGAAATCACTTTGACACATGTCTGTAATGTCTCTAAATTGTGTGCTCCTCTCTTTCTCTTTTCAAACATATTTCTGTTTCTGCTCAACTAGTCTTTTCCTATTTTTCCTGAGCAGTTTTTTCTCAAGAAAGACATACCTGACAGAAAATACTGTAGCAGGACAGGGTTTTATAAATAAACGAATATAGCACACTATTATTCAAGGGAAAATAGTAGCTTGCTGTTGCTGATGCAGCCTTACAATAATGCTGAAGTAAAATGCCTCAGCCTTAATAATAGGCAGTTCAGAGTGGGCCCATAAAGCACAGTGTGGGCACTAGCTGGCACGATGGCTTGTAACTTGCAATAACAGTGGTAGAGTTAGCTTGTGTAAGAGGTGATTAAACAAGGGTTTGCTACTGTAAAAGCTGGCAGAGCTGTGTGGCCTGGATCATATAATGGCTGCTGTGTGTGTTATACACTACACACCAATAAAACTACACCACAGAGCATTAGTTTGTACCCCAACAAAAGACTGACTGAAGTGTTGTTTCCTAGGGCTGGATTTTTCAAACTCACAGTCAATCAAAAGTCTTATGTTGTTTTTTCCTCAAGATGTTCTCAAGGCCTCTGAGTTTGATTAAACGGAGGTTGGGCTTCGCAAGATTAGAGTCATGGTGGACAGATGCAACAGATGTGGAGCAGTGTTTGGCGTAGCTAACAGGGTGGTGACTGTAACGGTAAAAGATCTAATCTCAGTACAAGGTTAGAAAATCTGGGTGGGAAAGCTAAATTAACAATTGTCTCGCCTCCCTGAAGAATCAACAGCTCTTGACCAAGACGCCTGCAGCAGTAGCCGACAGTTGTACATGAATTGTGATGCATTTCAATGCTGAGAAATAGTCTGTATGTTTAGCAAAGGTTAAATAGAGGGCTGAATGAAATATTGGGATTAGTTAATATTGGCAGCGTCTGGAGAGGCAGTGAATAGCTGACTTTTACTGAAAGTGACAAGAGTACAAATGATGAAATGTTTTGACTTTCTTTTCTCATGCAATCTGTACTTAAAAAAGAGACATTACAAATAAGGGTTCGTTTTCGGAGGAGACTCTGCTATTTTTCCAATTTGATTGATACAAACTCACAAATATTGTTCATATATCCCTGCATGCAGTTTGAAGGTATGTTACACAATGAGATGAGCTAAATTGAGCTCAATTTGTTGATGTCTTTCAGATCATGTAGCAGAAATACATATTCTCCAAGAAATGCTGAAGGTCATATCACTTTGTGCCAGTTAGCAAAGAATTCATATTAATTATATTATATTTGGAGCTATAATTTCTGTTCCTGTGGCTGGATATTTGAACAGTGGATTGGGTCCACCATAGAGCACTGACAAGCTTATTTTTCACTTGTAATGAATGTTCCACTCAGTACATTTCTTGGTGACAATTTACCAAGCTAAGGGATCCTTATCAAAAATGACTTTTATGTTATGTTTATGCTACGAAATTGTTTAACACTGTAATATCAATATCAGTACCATCCTCAAAAACACAGTAGCCTATCAGTGGCGCTCAAATATAGTCATTTTGTTCAAGTTTTAGTTTAGTTAAATCCACAAAGTAGAGCTGCCCCATAGAAAACCCAGTAACTGAACTGGGAAATCAGGGAAAAAATGTTTCACCTCATTATGTGCCATCTTAAAGTTTACTTTGAGTCATTTCTGGCTGTGAATCTTTGCTAAATGATTACTTGTACAAAATATGACTGAGCAGTGTGTGCTCACACCATGGTCTCATGCAACAACCTGCTTTGACATAGCTACAATACTCATGTGGACACACCTTCAACAGATCTTCTGACTACCAGTTCAAGCCCAGCCAGCAACCACCTACCCAGCCCCCTTTTTCCAAACACAATCCTACACTTTAATACCCACATCTGAGTCACTGCAGTTCTTTTCACACTGCTGCACAGTTTCTGCCATGTTTGTCATACTTGCTGCCATGTCTGTGTATGTTGTTAGGGTTTGGGGGTTGAAAAACGCTTCAAATAGTTTTTTTCCCCTCACAATTTTCCCTGGTATCTGTTGTAAACATGGACAAGTGCATTTTCCTAATTTTGTTAACAGGCAAGGTGTGTTTATGATGCTAATTCCAGCCAGGGTACTGCACTGTTTTCACTCAGGTTTATGAAGACGGGGCGTGCTGTCACACATCGTCCCTCTATAGCTCACCTCCGGCCGAGGGAAGCTTGACTCACAGCACTATTGCCTGAATCCTAAGGCAGAAATGATGCAGCATTATTATAGAGCAGCCTTTCATCTGAGGGATTAGTTTGGATTTAAGACAACTGTAGGTTTCTCTTTACAATCGATCTGATTCTATGGTATAATTGAGTTTTGCCATTTTGTGCTTAGTGTGTGTAAGCCTTATGCATAATCTATTTATGAATACAGAGAATGTAAACGCTGTCAGATCTGTCAAATCAATGAAAAGAAATAACAGACAGTTGTGGGCAAGTGGTTAACACCATAAACACTAAATTATTAGACCTACTGAAGTGATGGTCTAATTGATTGAACACAGCTTTGCTTATGAGGACATAAGGAGAGCTCTGGTCAGCTAGTGTCCTGTCAGTTGTGACATACCCAAGTAATATCAAAAACCTGTGAATAGGCTACTAAATTCAGATCAAAGCAAAAACAACCTCCTTAAATATTGCTGAATTTATTTCATATACAGTATATACGTACAGTATATGGCACATAATATAGTTCAGCACATAGTTTCAGATCATTAGGTTCATTTGAACAGAAAACCAAACAGTCAACCAAGTAAAATCAGTACCAAAGTAAACATTTATTGCTAAAAATCTAAGACTGAGTGTTTCATGTAACATGTGTATAGCCAGGCACACACACACATACGCCAACAGCATACACACATGATCAAACCGGTACATTTGAAACTATTTAAACAAGCGACAGAGCAATACAATCACCCATAAAGCACATTTATTTAAGACATTTTAATGCAGCTATCATTATAGGCTCACTCACCACAGGTGTCAACTAATTGGTGCTGCTGTTAATTGGTCACTATAAGTTGCTACAGTTTCTACTTGTGTACGTTTATTAAAATCATCCATCCAAAGATCTGGTTGTCAACAGACAGGATGTGTTACTGGTTAACTCACTTTGCAACAGCCTCAGTTTGAAAGTTACTACTGTATGTGCGTTAAGTCCTACAGGACTGTTGGATGGCACCAAAGCTAAAAGAGTACAAGTTAAATACAGGATTAGACACAGGTTTAGCTAACAGTTAAAACTCTGCTTTGAAATTATGTGCATTCCTCTATTTATCTTTACTGGACATTACTATTGATAGGGTCACCTCACAGTATCATTTTAAGAGGTGGAAGAAGTACTCAGGTCATGTACTTAAGTAAAAGTAGCAATAGGGTGTGAAAGTACAAGTAAAAGTTTTGCATTCAAAATTAGTAGAAGTACAAACATATAATAAAATGAATAAAATGTATAAAATAAAAATTATAAAATAAAAGCAGAATAAAAGCAGAGGTGTAGTGCTATTTGTTTAGATACCGGAGCGCACCTGTGATGCGCGAGCATTTGTGCACGTGCATGGTTAAGTTGTAGCTCGTCTTGAAGGTTAATGTAACCACTGTTCCTACGGTGGCAAGTTTACACACATTATTTAACTACATCATCGTAAACTTTTACCTTTTTAGCTGTTCCAAAAAATGAAAAGGATGTTTTTGACCTTTTCATCTAAAGGTAACGTTAGCTAGCTGTAGACTGGAGAAAAAATAATTTAATTCACTCAAAGGCTACCGGCAGCTACCGGAAACTTTTAGGGTGGAATGTTTTCTTGCATGTTACTCAATGCATGAGTTGACATCGTGAATCAGTCAACACACCTGAAATGTCAAAATGACAACTTTGACCATTCAGTGTGTTTTTATTGGCTCCCTTGCATGACATACTGTATGCTTTAGTGATGACTGGATCTTCAAGCACTTAAAAAATGTATATGAATTTCAACCGGATTATGCGAACTGCAAATATTCTGTTTCCTCACTTGGAGAAAAAAAGTGGTGGAGCTTCATAATTATTATTTTTCCATCACATTGGCAGAAATGGACTTCCATATCACACAACTTCAGCAACTGCAGATAGTGTAGAGTCAGAGTGAAACAGAATGAGTTGCAGCAGTCTGCTTTCACTGAGGTGGGAGAACTCTCACTTCTCTGTAGCCCATGAGGAAGCATCAGCATGTGAAATCTCCGATAAGCGTATTTATATCTCGCCAAGCTTTGGCAAGACCATCACTGCTGAGACAAACACACGAGTCACAAGCGAAATATTTAATGGTGATGAAGTGAAAGGGAGTGGTAAGTCTTCCTACTGAAACCAAAATTATCAAAGTAATACAGTTTAGAGCAATGTCTGTGTGTTAGGGTGTGGCTCTTGCAGGTTGTGAAAGCACAGGCTAACCAAGTGGCATGATTCACTGACTTACTGATGTAAAAGTGTCCTGTATATTCTGTCTATGAACCAAAACTGGCAGGATATCCTTGGTGTATGACTGGACTGAGGCTCCACATATTTATTGTGTGAATCATAGGTTTCTGAGCATTTTCACACTGTGATGTTAACCGATCCCTGTTCCTGTTGTATTTCCCAGATGTCGTTGTGCTGACGACACTAGATTGATAGCCCTGACCCACTGAGATAGGTTCAACTTGATTCAATTATTTTTCGTTTTCTTCTACTCAGTTCGATTTCATCTTCAGTTCATTTAAGTGTACCAATCCCATTAATGTAATTGTTTGATGTTTTGGGAAATACGCTTGTTTGCTTCAATTTCCGAGTTCCATGAGAAGACTGATACCATTGTCATGTCTGTGCGTTAAGTATGGAGCTAGAGACAGACAGAGACGACTAGCCTAGCTTTGTAGGATGGAAGCAGGGAGAAACAGCAGGCAAAAAAGTTCAGAAACCTGCCTACCAGCACATGTTAAGCTCATTAATTTGCACAGTGAGTCTCATTTGTTTAATCCATACACAAACAGAAATGTCAAAATGACAAATTGTGGTTGTAAGGGGAGTTAAATTAAAAGATGTGAGGTTTCTTGGCAAAGAACAGCTGGGTGCAGTCACTTCCAGGAATCCAGTTGTCACCATGAGGTTGCCAGGCAACCAGGGGAGACGCTGCACAGAAGTGATGTGCAAATGGATAAATTGTTGTTCGTCAAGAAGTAGTTACACCACATAACTACCTCTACTAGATCAATTTGATTTGTTCATTTTGGACAAACTCACTTATATGCTTTATGCTGAGGGTCAGAGAAGGGTCTGGAGCCTTCCCAGAACATTTTGGGCAAAAGGCAGGAAAACGCCCTGGACAGGTTCCCAGTCTGTCACTACATTTACAGAGAAATACATTAACACCTATGGGCAATTTAGAGTGTTAAATTCAGCCTCCTCTGGACAGTTGAGAGAAACCCAAATGAACTGGTGATTTATCATATGTGGTGTTCTCTAGCGACCCCGCCATTACTGTGGTGGCGAACAGAACCCATTTCCACTGACAGTGAAAGCACGGAGGTTTGGGTTAATCAAGGTCGGCCATCACCCACTCCAACAGATGAAGGTAGTCTATGTAAATGTGGAAGGTCTCAAAACACTAGCGTGAAATTGGTTTTGACACAGACTTTGGGAAAAAATAACATTAACATACCGTTTTGATCTCCACAGTGTGGAAGTGAAAGTTCTGTGTATTAATTAGTCTAGCCAGTCTTACTAGCTCATGATCATAAATAAACAAACCTGCAATCTCCAGCTGACATTCATGACATTCTGTGGCTCAGCTGATTTGTACTGCTCACCATTGGCCCTGTGTAGGCCGGCTGCTCAGCATTAAGTTGTGCTTGGTCAGAGGATTTTAGATTTTGCTTTCTGTTTATTTTAGTTTATTGTTGGAGCAGCTAATAATAGCACAGCCCAGTAAGTGTGGTTTTGGTCATTCCCAGGTGAAAAGACATCTAGCCACCTATTCCAACTGGACTAAATTCTGTTGACAAGTTTATGTTTTTTAGATTATAGCCTTTAATTCAATTCCATTTTGATTATTATGTGTTTAAGATGATCTCCTGGACACATTTCTTGGCAAAAGCTGTACAAAAGTGGTTAAAAAGTAAAATCCTTTCCATAAATTCCACCACAGAAATCGCAGCTTGTTTACTTCCACCTACAGCTCAGATTAGTCTGTACAAAGTCCACCTTTCATGCGCATTTGATATTGCAGAACCCTGTTGTTCTGAGACAGCAGTGCAACTCAATGAGTCACAGTTCCTTCGTCTAAAGTTGCAATTGTTTCCATTTCTTGATAAGAAATAAGCTTCAGGGGGGCAGGAATCCAGTGAAGGGGCATTCCCTGCTTTTTTGCAACCTGCCGCACTACAAAGAGCTTTGCTCAGCCAAGCCTCGACCATCAGCCAGCTGCATTGGGCCTCTGAAGGCAACATCAGAGAGCAGAGTGTGGTTGCTAGTGGCTAACCAGTAACCATATTATGAGCTGAGCTCCTAAGTCTCTCTCTAAACCTTCTAGAGGTTCAAAGCAGTGGTGAGGTTTGGGGAGAAGGCCACTCCGTCATGCTCCCATTCAGATGGCTGAGTATTGTGGTCCAGCGTGAGTGGATTGGCCAAATCGGGTCCATAGTTTATCAATGAACATCTGGAAAGTGGGTCTGCGTGTGGATGCAGGTTCAAATGGTCAATGATGGTCTTACACCATCTTTCAATTTTTGTGTTCTGCGGCAGGATTCAGTGATACTGAAACAATGAAGAAACTGCCTTTGATCTGAATTTCTGAGATTACTGTAAGAGCAAAAGTTGGAATGAGGCAAAGAAGTGTAACAATTGAGCAATACTGTGTGAGGATGTTCCCTTAGGAAAGTTATGTCAAGAATATCACTTGACACCTATGATCTAAACACCCTTTTCAGTTTTAACAGATTTTAACTGTTTTGGTAGAAAGCTCTACAGAAACATGGAAGAAAGACAAAGACATTTATTTGTGTGTGGTGAAAGTTGTGAGCTGTATTTGAACTAAGGTCACCAGCACACAGTATTACCCTTGAACAAAAAGAACAATCCTGGTTTTATTGTGGGGATATTACCAGTAAATACTGAGAGATACTGGTCTGTGTGTGTGTCTCATTTAAACTTGGACCCGTCTTTCCTGCCTTTAACGATCAGAAAATCTTTGAAATTCAAAGAAAAAGTCCTTCAAGGTCGGCCAGAACTCCTCCCTGTGTCATTCAATCTGACCGCCACTGCCCTTTCGTCGATTTAAACTCTCTCCCTTGGGCCAAGAGAGTAATAATCATATAATCATCTTGTTAGAGTTCTTATTGTTAATGCAGTTTCTGGTAAATGTAGGACACACACATCCTGGAACATGCAATGCCAGTGCCTGTATGTGCACATATGTGTATATAAGTTCCCATGTTCATGTCAAGCAAGCGCCATGTGTGTTTCTTTGGGGTTTTCTGCAAATGTTATGGTCTCCATGTGTGTTTCTGTGCATGTATGCAGGCTTCTGTGAGTTCTGTGCAGTGTGTTTGTGTGTCTGCTTTGCAGTAGATCCCTGTCCCTCCTAAAAATGTGGTTTAGATGTCCCTGATTCCTGCCACTGGGTAATTTCTGTCCAAGTTTCTGTTTTAGTAATTAACTTTATTCCTCTGAGGCAGCGTAATATGATTGAAATAGCTAAAGAAAAGACAGAAATATTTTCTTAATTTACCCCGGGCTCTGTGTGGATTCTGGGAAGTTAAGACGGTTGATGTGGCTTTGTGATCTGTCATGGTAGTTACTTGTCATGGTCATGCCTGTTCATTTCAAAATGCCGTAGTAGTAAGTAGACCTGAGTAGCTGTGTGACAAATTGGGCACATTAAGTAGTTGCCACATTATTACTACCGCCATCTTTTTCCAAATTTTCCGAACAATTTCCCTCGACATGGTACAATATTTAAGCCTCAATTTACTGTCGTATGTTGATGATGTATCCCGGATGGACTCCTGTTCATTTGAAGCTGCTGCACTGGATCTACCTGTTTTGTGTGATTTTGCGGTAAGAAAAGTCTTGCAGATACAATTTCAAAAATGCAACAACAGTAATTCTTTAAATTCCAGAAAAGAAGCTCTCAGGATAACAGGAGACAGATCCAGAGACTTCGACAGAGAAAGTGGATGGAGAGGAGTAAAGCAGAAAGTGAACGGGAAATCACATTCCTGCATCCTCCATGTGTGTGACACACCCCACTCACCCTGCACCCTGACTGAGCAGCTGGCCAGCTCGCTTGCGAAAGAGGCGCTGCCGAAACCCCCTTTTGTTTTTCTGGCTTTCCCCTTCTTTTTAGTGGGGCATATTAAAACTGTCTATGGCCTTTCTGTGGTCACACAATGTTCCAATTTCCTCCTCTTCACTTTAAGTCCTCCTCTCCTCTGCTCTCCTTTTCTCTCCTCTCCTCTCCTCTCCTCTCCTCTCCTCTCACTGTCTTTATTCTGCCATCACATCAAGGAGCCGCCAAATTAGACGTCTGAAGTCAAAGCTCTAATCATACTACCGGTCCACTTTCAGTGGGTCAATTGGAAGAGCAACATAGTTGTTTTTCTCAAGACAGTTACGGGAAATTTGGATTATAAGTTCTTGCTGTACTAGGACTGGCCTTAACGTAAGGACAGAGCTATAAAGTCATATAAAGGTGTGTTTGGATGGTCCAGTCATTGGCCAAGAAAACCCTCATGAGTAGAATAGTGTGAAAATTGCTTTGAGAATGTAATGAAAGAAAGAAAATTAGGGGGAAAAGCAGATATTTGAGAGCTTGATTTCCCATGATGATGATAATGATATGATGATGATACTGTATGATGATGGTAATGATCTGTCCCTATTTCCTTCTTATTTCTGTGGTTTTGTGAAACAGAACATCTGGAAGCACAATAAAAGAGCCTATCCTATAAGGCTAATGCAATTTATTTATTATTATCATTTATGTTTTATTCTGTCATTATGTTAGGTTTCATTTATGTTATTCTTAGAGGCCTTGGACAGCAGAAAAAGACAGATGGTAAATCAAAAAACAATTTCTGCAGTAATTAAGGGCTAAATAGAAATATGCACAGAGGCTGGATGTTCTGCCACTACTCTCTTCCTTCCAACTTCCCACACTGAGCAGTGAAGTGTAGCAGCACATTTAAGGCCAACATTAAACTCCAGTTTTTAGCAATGTGAGACAGTTGTCCACTAATAAAAATAAATATTTCCTGAGGCATAGTCAAGAAAATAACTTCTGAGCACTGAATTTCAGGAGTAATTTATGATTAAAAACAAAAACAATACCTTTATTTTAGTCCTTTGCTGATGGATGATTTACACCTTCATACTCTTTATGAATTAGGCCTTCTAAAATAGCACTAAACTTTCCCTTACATAGTTTTTGCAAAGTGCAAAAGCCTACCACACCCTTGAATAAATCAAATTCAGCCAAAAATACAAAAACATACAACATGACAATTAGCCAAAGCAACCCCAGGCCTCAGTGATTTAGATGGTGTGAAAACAGACCCATAATATTATATGAAGCTTTGCATGTCAGACAAGAAAAACCCAGCAGATTTATTAGAGTTGCAAATTTCTTTAAGTATATGAAATGTGACAGACAGATTCAACAGGCCAACTGTTTATATGTTTCTCACAGTGTTTCAGCATATACTGTGTGTGTCTCTGTGTGTGTTTGGCTGTGACAGGGGATTTTCCAGACTCCACAGACCCTGATGAATGGGTCACTGTGTGTCCGCGTGTGTGTGTATGTGTGGTCAACTGTAATATTTGCACACTTGTTTTCTCATCAATGCAAAATATTCTCCCCCTCAAAATACTGATCCTTTCTCTCATCGCAGCACCATCCAACAAACACACACACAACATGCTCTCTGCCGGGTGTCGCACTATTGCAATAGCTTTCACTCATTTCATGGGCACTGTGTGATTCACCAGAACTTGTTATTTTACCTGCCAGACGTCCCCGCTCCTGTCATGCCGTGGATCATTTCTGACCCCAGAACATCATCAACCACTGGTCCATTTGGTGACTCACACCCACCTACAAGTGGCAATCTGCTCAGCCTCCAGACACGCGACCATGACTAAATATCAACAGGGTTCCAAGCTACTGTGGCTACCCAGATTAACAGGCCAGGACTGGCAAAAATCCTTAAACCCCAGTCAAATATGATGTATTGGGGATAAATATTACCACAGTGATTTCTGCCCCGAAGAGACTATCCTTGTTCCAAATGAAGACCATGAATCTGTGCGAGGGAGGGCTTTGATCCTGCCACTAATGACCAAAACCAGGTTCAGTTGTTGCACTGCAGGACTTTATTTGTTCCAGTGGTGTGGCCAGAGTTCATTAATCTACTGTAGTTCAACACATGAAAGTGGTCAGTGAACCATATCCTTTATATTTGAAGGGTTTTGCTGCAA
>NTHP01000288.1:27568-63479 GCA_003416845.1 Oplegnathus fasciatus | reverse complement strand
CTTCGCCCATTCCTCTAAGTGTTTGTTCCATTTAAACAAATACTACCATGCATACAGACGACAGATGTACAAAAGTCAGTCCATGTTGTGGTTTGAATCACAGGATAACGTACAAAGTGCTGAGGTTACAGGACTACCTGTTACAGTTTTTACAGTCCATCACCACAAGTGGACCCATGAAAGAGAGACGGCTAACGCTATTTAGACCCCGTACTTTCTACAATGCAGGATGAAATGTAACGTCTAGTGGGAATCAGTGCTAACATTATAAAGCCAGGCTATCTAGTTCTACTTTAGGAATGGAAGCTAATTAGCCTAGCTTGCTAGCTTCCACTTTCCAGATGGAATACAAACTTAACAGCATGATGGGTTCTCCCAAACGTAAAATTTTGTAAAGGGACAGATGGCTTAAACGGCACATAACCAATGCTATGTGGGCTTGTTGAGGCACAAAATCATATTTCATGGTTCGTAGGCTATATATGGCACACAATGGAAGTTGAGAGATTAAGCTTAGATAAAAATATACATATCTGCATAAAAGCTGCAGTATCATTAAAATTTATTTTTCCTTACTCAAAAAGGGAGGAAAATTCTAATGTTTGACTTTTTTCAGATGATAACTTCAATCACTGGCTTCATGGATTCATCTTTTTGTGCGGACTTTTCAAACCTTCCTGTTTTCTTTGCTTTTGACTGGAGCGAGGTTCTGTTTGCCCCCGAGCATACCGGGTGCATCTCGAGTGACCTCTCTGGTCTGCCTTGACGACGTAATGTTTTCTTCCTAGCGGTCCCTTTCTCCCAGACAACCTCACTGTAGTGTTGCCAGCGCTCTGTCTGCTCCTCTCATCAGAACCAGTGAGACCAGAGCACAGTCGCTCTCTGTCCTCCTGCTTTTACTTTGGCGCTCTGTTTATTTCTCCAACAGGACAGTGACAGATTTAGCCCATCAGACAAGAAGAGAAGGAGAGGCCGACTGGCAGGAGAAATGAAAATAAGTGCACATGTGCTACAGGAAGAAAGCGGGGAGATGGTAAAACGATAGAGAAAGAAAGAACGAATGTAAGAATGTAAGAGTATTGTAGCTCCTGTGGCTCTAATTTGTCCACTTCCAGAGAAGCTAAATGATCTTTTGTCAATCCAAATGGGCTGAACAACCGCCACTATGAGTGCGTGTGTTGTTAAAGCTATGGGTATGATGTCACTGGGTCCAAGTTGGAGTCTAACAAATTAAGATGAGAAATAATTCTCCATTTCTGTCATCCATTCTTTGTAATGGATGACAGAAAAAAGACAGTGGTGTATAGGATGAAAATATGTGAAATCATCAAAAAAAATTCTACCAGAGTTAGAAGACTATTTCACAGAAGACTGTATTTGTGTTTTTGTCTGTGCTCCTCTTACTGGTTCTAAAGAGATAGGGATCAGTTGAAAAAAGATTATGTCACATACTTTCATGCACCTATCAGAGTTTACTGTAGCAACATTTGAATCAAAATGTGTTTGACAGTAGGTGGGTTGTTGAGTTTTTTTTAGTGTTGTGAATAATAAGGGTGTTTTTTTCAAAGTTTAACTTTAATTGGTACTTATTTAGTCTCAAAAATTTAATGTTATAGAGAGATATTTTTGAAACCAAATTTTCAGGGGCTTTAAAAATGTAAGATGGGGTGACTGATGAATATATATTTGCATAGAATGTTGTAGTAGAGAGGTTGGAAAATTAGTGTGAAAAGAAAACAGTTGTTAAATAAGGAGCTGAAGATTAAGAAAATAAAATGAGGGTTTAATGAGGGATAATGGAAAACCAATTTGAGGCTGAAAATGTGCTATTGAGGCAATAAAGTACTGATTACAAATTGAGTATTTCAAATTTCAGAAGACATTAGAGGTTTGTGTTATTGTATGCAGCTGACATTCTATCTCTCATCTTCGCCCGTGACTCATTTTGATTCATGAAAATTTCAACACACCCATGAGCTACCTCCAGTGAACAACGAGGAGCCCATTGTGAAACAGTAGAAATAATATAATGTAAACTCAACCTCGACAAAGATCAATCATGTGGAGCATTTTCAAAGACACTGAGCCAAAATCAGTCTTGGCTCAGCTTTTCAAACTGGACGATTTTCTTCAGGTGGTGAGAACTTTCAGCACAGCATGTGACAAAGATTTATGTACAAAAATCACATTACCACATGTTGTGGTGAAAAGTAGCTCAAGATGTTTCTGCGTCAAACAGCACACGCCTATGTGTAAAATATGACACATCCATTTGAGGATATGAAAATCTCTTCGAAATTGAAACTGTGACAGTTTTTATCCTCTACAGACTTATTTCTAGTTTTTGTCAATAAGAAAAAGTCTTCATAATAGTCAGAATAAAACACTTTTCAAGAGCGGTTCCTGATTCTCCCGCCCAAGTCTTGATTTCCACTTAAAATAGTGCCCAGATAAATAGGGCAAGCTGGTGACCAATATGCTGTTTTTAATGATGATTTTATGAGCAACAGCGAGCATTCCAGGGGCATAAAGTTGTCCAGGATCGTAATAGACAGCAGTATAATCCCAAACCCAGAGCCGACAGCATGAATGAACATTTATATGACAGCTCCAATGTTCCATAAAATCAATCATCCATCCCAATCCGCTTTTTGTCTTTCCTGCCTTACCCCTCCCTTCCTGCTATTTGCCGTATCATATGTTCCACCATATGCCCTGGGGAAAGAGAATATACGCAAACTTTCATCTGTAAGTGACATGCTGTCATCACTGTTTGGGTGGAGGGAGAAGAAGAAAGAAGAAGGACAGAAAGATGGAGAGAGAACGAGTGAGAATTAAGTGAAATGTGGTCAGAGGTGTCACCTCTGTTTAGGTGTGGTGGGAAACACGCACAAGCTGAAATATGCACGGATAGATGGAAAGGTGTGTTTGTGGGGAGGTTCATTTAAGGATGAATTTTTCTTAAAATTTACAATTTAATCATTACTTGTTACATGCAGTCAGTTTCTTTGATTGGCATCTGTAACTGTACCAATAGGAAAGCAAGCTCAGCCTCTGTATGTAGTGTCCCACTAAAGATGCAAGTTATTTCTGGTGGTTTTAGGTGCTGGTGGGTGGGGGCTGTGGGGTCTGGAAAGAGCTGGCCTTCGCAGTGTTGCGGTCACACATTTTGACAACACTGAAGGCAAAGATGAGCACAAGTTAGTCCAGGAGGAGAAATGTGAAATCTGAGCCAGCAGGCTGATGGAAAGAAGACAGCAAAGAGCACAGATGAGATGAGCACATTACAATAATTACCCAAGCTGTCTGTGATGACCTACCAAGCCCATCAAATCTTTGGAGAAAAGTTGATTCACCATCATGACCCTGAGCCAGGGAAAAGGAACTAAAGCACGACACCCTCGGCTGGAGCATTGAAGAAGGGAGCTAATGATGGCACCTTGGCCAGCAGACAGTCTGTAGTGCCATATATAGTAGAAAGCCAAGAAAACCATTGTAGTGATCACAGTTGGAGTATAAATTGCGAAACTCCTCCCCACAGTGACTGCCAGTCATATCTTAACAACCGTAAATAGGCACAGCAGGCCTGTCAAGGTCTGGATTCCTCAACATACTGAAGCGTGAGCATGTGGCTCAAGTGATACTCTGCATTTAAAGGGTTTGGAGGGTGGTGTATTTTTTTGGTCTCTCCAAAACTAAAAATACAAAAGCAAAAGTATAAGGAATGGATTAAACAATGTTTTTGTGTGTGAGAGTGTAAGCTGCAATCGTTAGCATGTCCGGCTAACTAGCTTAATACCTACTGTAATGACCTAGCATTACTTTCAAATTTCTGTTTGTGATCAGTATCATAATTATCATAACTATTGTTGCTACGGGTTTATGATATCTTGCAAAACAGCAATTTTTTCATGCCTTTACAGATAATATTGACAACAAAGAAATCACACAAGCTGAACATTACAACAATCTAAGTAAATATTAACTGCAATTTGTTATATGACATTTTTCAGTAAAATATCAAGCTATCAATGAGATTTTCTAAACTATCTGCTAACTAAGCGAGTGAACCTGTACACATGTAAGCCTACCTGTACAGACCTATAAGACATATTAGAAAAACTGAAACTGAAAAGCAAACAAAAACTTCAGATAGTGAAGTTTTATGTACATTACTGCCACCTAACCATGGATGTATTTTCTTGCACCAACTGCATAACTGCAATGCACTGTGGGTGATATACACTTCTGGAGTGACCATCGTTGTTGTCTCGCTCCCTCAGCCCTCCGAGGATCAATCTCACCAAGTTCACTTCAGTTTTTCAGACAAATGGAGGAGGGGAAGTCAGTGAGAGCATGTTGAACAACTAATGAAACGCATCCTCGGACTAATTGGCACTACTGCAATACAAAAACTAGGCTATTTCTTGATTTTCTATTAGCTTACATAGTTTCTACCTGGTGAGGATGCTGTCTTTTTGCCTGAGACATGTAGCTTAGCATCAATCTTTCTATCAGTCGGTGTCATGTATACAGCCATCAAGTGCATATTTAAGACCCAACAAAATTCTCATTTTAAAACGAGTCAGCTGGAAACATTAAAAAAAATCAGCCGCAGACAATGTTTTCAACAAACTCAGCTTAGCTGTGGCTAACAAGCTAATTAACTTAATTAGAAAATGCCAGACAGTTGTTATTTCAGCCAGCAAAGTCAACAGTCACTGCCTAGGAATGAGAAGCCTACTTTTGTCTGTGTCTGTCTGAAATAATGGACCCGTTGTTTAAAAAATTATTAAGACCGTTGTGTGATATATGTGTTATCTTTGTAAACTGCACACAGTATGTGCTGTGTGAGAACGGAAAGTTTGATAAACCTAGCAACAGTAACTTAGAGGGATGGGGCTTAGCAACAGTAACTAAGGGGGGTGGGGCTTAGAAAACACTGAATGAGATCAAGATACGTATTTCACCTGCAGAAAAGCAGAGAAAGCATAAATATAAAGTCCCATAAATGAGCTAAACAAAGTTTATGTTTAAGAAATGAACGTGAGCTCTGGAAGGCAAATGACATGTTTTTACAATATGACACAATGATGATTCCCCCACACGCCACCATGAAAGAATTTTATGGCAGTTGAAAAACTGGGAAAGCCATGTTCACTTGCTTGTCATGTGAAAAGGTTAGCAAAATTTAAAAACAACTTTCCTTGAGGTTGGGGAAGGTTTTGGTCATGATTAAATGAGAAACACTTGAACTAAAAAGTAAACATTTATTCACAGTAGCATGAGTTTGGCACTGAACTCAAGACAAATTTATACGCACACACTTATACTTTCCATCACACTATTTCAGAGTCAGACTACAGCTGTTAGTTTTGCCTGATTCACATAATCCTTGTGTGGTCGGAATGTTTTTTTTTCTCACTTCATGTGAATAAAGCTTGTATATGAATTTTTAGTCATTAGTCTCATTTCATGAAATTTCAGGAGACAAGTAATAGGAAAGATACAGCGGGACTCGAGACATGGAAACAGAGAAGGGAAAAAACATGATGAGTTAGTGGATGCTCATCATATGATGTCTGCAGACAGTCTTACCTTTAAATGGTTCTGTCAAGTTCTTAAAGTACCTCCTCTCCTTCAAAGCATGCTATTATTTAGGTTTTAGGTGGCAGCTCTCACAAATTTGAATTGATATCCATTAGCACCATTTTGGAGCCAAATAAACACAATTCAAGCGCCCTTTAAAGTACCCTTTAAGTCAACCAAAGTTTATACATGTGATACCATGTGTTTGATTGCATCTATACATACTGCACATAAATATTTCTGAGCTTGTTCTTTTGAAAAGCTATGTGTGCATATTCACGTGTGTGTGTTTGCACATGAGGATCAACTTCTTTTCTGACACATGGGACAACTTAATGCTGATTTATGCCATTTCTTCTCCCTGCAGTCAAGAAAAAAGTTTTGCCACCTCACCAGAGAGGGACCAAGGGAGAGAAAAAATAAGGGAAAACAGAAAGAAAGAAATATTAGGCAAAGGAAAAAGTACTATTTGGAACAACTGCAAAAAGGGGACGATAAGCAAAAGAAGATTAGTGTTATCTGATCTTAAAAAAAGATTTTGTGTGTAATAGCTCTCTGTTGTCAGGAATAAAAGCAGACACAGAGCAGATCCAAATTCACTGAGCCTCAAACATAAAACACAGGAAATCTTGCAACCAAAAGAAAACACAAACATTTTTGACAGGTGAGTTTCAGACAAATTCACTTTCCTGTGAAGAAATGTACTTTTATGAGGTGATTCCCAAATCCCCTCTTTCAAAAAGCTTTATGACCACTCAAAACGACAGTGAGAAAGCAAAGGCCATTGTGTATAGACTTGTCCATATCGATCACCCCTTGTATTTATGCATATGTCATTCATATTTAAACATTTCCTCATAAGCTCTTAACTATTTATTCTGGTGTTTATGACCAATACCATAATTTGTGCTTCACCAGGATGAAAAGCCTCTAAAGCAGCATTTAAATCATGAACAAATGCATGCGTGCACACAAATACACTCCATGCAAGCCAGTCTTTTTTCTTTATTTTGCCAATACTGTGCTCAAATTTCATATCAAAAAAGAATGTGGCAAAACAAAACGTGAACTTGCAGCCCTCTAGAGAAAAACTACATTAACCATTGTTAGATCTTTTGCCTATTTGGTCCCTACACTTTTTAAACCAGTCAGGTTGGTAACATGACCAGTAATTGGTCTTCTCGGCAACTGCATCAATTTCTTTTTAACAATTCTCAATTGGAATCGATTCCTTTCAGCTGCTCACCATCAAGAATTTGCCTCTCCGCCCTTCCACTTGTCACAGCTTAACAATTACCCCTTTGGTAAGATTTATAGGGTGAATGTGAGAGCAAAGAGCAGAGTATGGTCTTTCTCGCAAACTGTCACCAACATGTACCCATATTTCAAGCAGCCTTTCAAACCGCACATCACAGTTTCAACCCACACATCATGATCTCAGCCCACACATCATGATACAAACCGTAATACAGCCTGCTGCTTGCCCCGATAGTGTAGAAACACTGTAGTTCGCTGAGCCGCCATCACAGGGGTAAACATTGTTTGTGTTTTCCTGTAATTACACAGCAGTAAGGTGAACAAATCTGCGCTGCATACACGACATGAACGATTATGGCTGCTGTTGTAACTCTGAATCCCGACAGAGAATATCAAATCCATGCCATAAAGACATACACACCCACACACACTTCAACACACACACACACATGCAGGACTGGCTGTGCCTAAAGCAACACTAGTGGCTCCAACCTCAGTCTTCAAAAGCCGCTCCAGCCTTCTGTTGTCATTCCATAAGTCATCCACCACAAATTAAATTTTCTGTGTCAGTGATTTATGCTGTGAAGAAAAAGCCGTAAAAATAAAGATCTCTGCTTGAGTCCAAGAACTTCTAGTAGTCTCCTCTCAAAGTTTTATTTTTTTATTCTGAGAAATCACAGAACATCATAAGTCACTGAACATCCAGATGTGTATTTGTAGTATCATGTCATTTAAAAATTTTGTATTTTGGTAGAAAAACTGTTTAAAGGAAAAGTCTCTATTTTTTACAACCTCTGTCTTTGTTATTATTATATTTTATGACAATTATGACATAACTTCATAGCCGAGTCCAGTGGGGGCGAGAAGGTGAGGTAAAGTCTCATTAATCATGTTGTTAAAACAGTCATCAATAACATTAAAAAAGAAAAACATGAAATCCAGAAATGCTCTTCTGTAATGCTGCAGTAAAGGCAAAGCAGCAGCTCCAAATGGCAGCAACTGTTGCAAAACTTAAATGAAGAGAAATTGTTATAGTGTGACGTGCTCAGAGAAGCAAAACATCTAAATTTGGTGATTACAGCTTTCACCAGATGGATTGCTCTCACACTTGGAGTAAGGTTCACATCAGGCACCAGGAATTAATTTGGGAAAACGGGAATGTCTACAGCCTTTCAGCTACAGGGAAGAGGGTGCTTTTCTCTGCTGCAACTTTTCTTTGTCATTTACATTCACACAGCAGGTGCATTTTATATCAACATTTTGAGTAGCTTTAATGTGAGAAGTATTATACTGTTTAGCAAAAGTTTAAAGAAGAACATAAAGATCCACTGCCATATCTTCAAAATACATCATATAATTCTTCTGACATTGTCCACTCACCGGTGGTGGAAAAAGTATTACTTGGGTACTTTATACTCCACTACATTTATTTGACAGCTATAGTTACCAGTTACATCTCATATTTCACATATAGGCCTAGAAAACAGATGATCAAGTTACAAAATATGATGTATTTTTATAGATTAGACTACACAACAGTGTATATGATATAGTTAAATTAGCTCCATGTCTACCATATCAAACTGATACTTTCACAGTGAATGAGCACTTTAAAGGCATAATGTGTAGGATTCTCCTAAAAAACAATGTATAGACTTGTACAAAAATATTCAATCATTGCTTATGACCCACTAGAAGTGTGTGGCGATGTCTGTATCTGCAGAGACCCTGCCCTCTGCCTCTATTTTCTTATTTTGCTCGGGACGTTTCTGGGCATCGACCTTCGGGCAGTGGTGTGTAGCCCCCAGCCAATAACAGTGGTGTGAGGTGCGGGACTCTATAAAAATGTAGTGACCACTTACCAGATCGTAAGCACGTGGGACCACCAGAAGCGTGTACGCTTTGAGCCAGGGAGGAGGGGCCAACTTTGAAAACAGCAACCATCAAATCCTATTTGTTATGCCTTTAACTTTTGATACTGTGTTTACATTTCGCTCCCAATACTTCTGTACTTCTACTTAAGTAAAATTATGAATGCAGGACTTATAGTGGTTGTAATGGAGTGTTTTTACAGTGTGGTATTTCTACTTTTACTTGAGTAAAAGATCTCAATTCCTCCTCCATCACTGCTATTTACAGACAGACTCAATATGTAAACTCAAAGGTGAGCTGAGGCCACCTTGCAGTTAGATTGTGATAAGTGGTTATACATATGTGTCTCTGTGTGTGTGTGTCTCTGCATGTGTGTCAGACATTGATGTTGAAATCAGTCATTCAGTCACCCTCCAAAGACTCAGTGTGAGACAAACAGGCCTTGCTGCCAAGACACTGATGCAGAAGACCGGGAAGCTTTTAAACTGCAACCAAACCACTTTCACAGCGTGTTCAAGGGAGTGAGGGGAATTCTCCAAAAAGTCTAATTTGTCCACAGTGACATGAAAGTACCATTAAAGGTTTTCCATCATCTTATTTTCTGTTTATTCCATCAAACTGTACGTGGGCTGTGTTTAACGGACTGTTAAAATGACCAAAATGACTAATTGGCTGAATCAAATAACCAAAAGAACCATTACAATGAAAAGATATTCCGTGTGCTAAACAATAATAAGACTTGAACAAAAACACTCAGGGACTGGATACAAATATCGCAAAATGATCTTGCTTTCATTATATATTTTTTATAAAAATTGAAGCAGTATATAATGTGTTACTATAGTAACTGGCCCCAAAGATGATCAGCACATGCTCAGACAAGACAATCTGGCAAGAAGAAAGACACAGTTTGTTCTGTTAATCACCTTAACCAACAACCGACAAGGTGATTAGCACCGAAGTCTGTCTGTGTCTCTGGCAGCCTGCTTTGTCTGGTGTGCGTACTAGAGTACAAAATGTTAAGTAAACATCGGTGGTTAGCAGTATTCTAAAAATGACACCATGTCCACATTCATTCATATACAGGCTTACATGAAAAAAAAAACATATAGGCCTGTTCAGTAAATACTTACAACACTAAGCCGCCATTTTCACCCTAACCCTAACCCATAACATTTAAAAAAAAGTGTGATTTAAAAATGTAAAAATGCTCATCTTGCAGGTTACAATGCAGAAATTAATAAAATATACACTTATTATATAGATACTATTTAATATATGATTCTGGCACTAATCTTCAAATCATAAACTCAAATTAGTCAGGGTAGGTCTTTTGTTGTTGTGCAATGAGGTGAGCCACTTCAATAGACACATGATAAATATACATACATGTATTTGTAGACATGCCTGTAATGAAAAATAGAGTGGATTTAATTGCTTCACTTTGGTCTGTATTCGCTGAACACTAAGGTATTGACAAATTAGTGCAGGAAACAATTTAGCATGATGGGATGTGTGTTTAACGTTTGTTGATTCCCCAGTTGTTACTTGTTGTTAAGCAGAGGTTATTTCCAAACTTTTAGGTGTAGCTCAGACACAAACGCAGGAGGAATTTAAGCTTAAGTCAATCATGGAGAACAGGAAGGATTTTTAATATTAAAGTGCGACCGCAGGTCTGGATGAGGTATACTATAAAAACAGCGTGACATCCAAAGCTGTAAGGTGGAGTCGTGAGAAGCAGTGAGGACTCTAGAGGTGGTTTTCTCAACACCCATCTGACTCATATTATTTAATATTGCCAGCTACTTGTGCATGACAATTTGCGGCTTACAGCTCCCTATCTAATCCTATGTTTCATCGAGAGTGAGATAAAGGCATTTGCGCAATTGATCTTCACTCCAAATAGTGCCTTAAATCCTGAACTGTTACATTACGAGGGGTTTGTAATCTCTGAGAGATCATAATTTGATTAAAAGATTTCCATATTTCTTATAAGGATAAACGTAGTAGAGTCTGTGTGTGTCGATAGTATTAGACAGCATTGCCACACTGTTTGTTGTCAAGGAGGAGAAAATGATCTGATATGTTTGATTTGTTACTGGAATAGGGTCTTATGTTGGCAGTGCCTCCACTGCGACTTCAAAATGAATTTTCCACAAAACAATTGTGGAATAATTTGTATTATATGGCTATTTTTAGTTTTAGAAGTGGACTACCTGGCTTTTCTTGACAAAAGCACAACACTCTGAGGATGCTGAATCACAGTAATTATCAAAACATTCACCAAAAGGCTGTTTTAAATCAGTTGTAGTGAGGCTGGTGAAAACAAAGCCAGTGGTTTCAGTGCCAGGTCTTAAAGCCCAAAGGTAATTATGATGGTGGTTTAGTTTAATATTCAGTACTGCACGTGCTCTCACACTTCTAGACAGTGTGTGTGTTTATCTTCTCCCATGAGTGTCTCAAATATATTTATCTCTCTGTCTACCTGAATGTCTGCCTGCCTTCCTGTCTGTCTATCTGTCTACCATGAATGTGCATTATTAATCTGTCTCATAATAACCTCTCCTCTTCCCAGATAAAGAAAAAACTCCTACATGTAGAGTGGTGCCTGCCCACTCTTGTCTAAAAATGGATGGTGCTTTTGAACGCTGAAAAAGAAAATTACTTAGTGTCCATTTATAGGGTTCAGGGAAGCTGATCAAACTTCCCCTGGGGACTTTCTCCGGGAAGCTACGGCTCAAACGATGCAAATGACAGCAAATCAGGCCTCACATCAGTACGGCATGCTACAGTGGTTTTAACAGCACACTCACACATTTGCACGCACAGATGCAGCGGCACACATTTAACATTTACTGTTTTGGGCGCTCAGAAGTATCAGCTTCAAGTCTGAGATCATGCAACCAAACAGGCATACAGGCAACATGGCACATGTGACAAAACTACTGCGCTTGTCCTCTGGGGTTTACACATTATAGTGTTTGGTGAAGAAATAAGTAGCATATGCAATGACACACATATGACTAAACAAAAACAAACACAATTTTCTCTAGACATGACAAGGCACAAGTGTAGTTCTACTGCTGCTGCCGCTGTTTATAATTTTCCTCATGTGTAAATGTTTTTGTCCAGAGGGTAAAACTGTGTCCAGAAACTGGGTTTGATCAAGTGCCATGGAGTAAAATACTGAAGAGAAATGCAGACAGTAAGATGGATATAAACATTTTGTTAAGCAAATGAAGCTTGTTTTGCGGCTGAGACAGATTTTCTTTTTAACAACTGCACAAGTTGTTGGAAAAAAGTACACCTCTTAAAAATGGGAAAATAATCTATATTCGGCACAGAGTTTTAAAGGTTTATATAGAGAGGCGTAAGTGCTTCATTTTTAGAATTCATAATAAGAACAAACAGCTTCTGGCTTTTTTTTCCTCCCCCTCCATTTGAATAACTGGTTAACATTTTACTACTATGACAACAAAACTGACATTTGATATACTGCATGAGCACAAGCTGGAACTCAGATCATGAGCTATGAACATGATGTAACTATTACATTGAATGTGTCACTATATTTTCACCTGTGTGTCACATGCTGTGGATGACAAACAGGTGAAATGATGGTAACCGCTTAAAACCACATTGGTTAAGGTTAGGATTAGGTTAAAGCAATAAGATCTAAGTTGAGGTTTAACAACAAAACAGTTTATTTTAGGTTGGGGAAAGCCATTGGTCATGGTTAAATAAGACAAACTTTTGCTTAAAAATGAAAACTTCTCTCAGTAAAATACTTCCTGGAAGAGCTGGGTATTCAACCAAAGTCAGCAGGGCTTAAGGCAGATGTAAACACCCATCCATCACTCCAACCACAACACCATTACTTTCCATCATTCCGTTTCCATGTCAAACAAATGGCTGATTTTGTTGAAGAAACATCATCTTTTCGTGGGGAGGAGAAATGTGCCTCTCAGCTTTCATGCAGGTACCGCATACTTGCTGTTTAAGATATAATTTCTCAAAATTTCAGAGGACCAGGCTTGTCTGCATTGATGCTGAATAAATGATATATGATGAGAGTCTAGACCAACATACTGTGTCAATACAGTGTCAAAGTGAAATTTTAGACATCTGCGGTCATACAAAGTTGTTACCTGTATATCTCACTGGAATCAAAACATTTTTGATATTAGTTTTTTCTTTTCTGAAAGTTGAACTTGGCCACCTGCCTGCACAACCTCAATCATCGAATTCTTAGAAAATTTTTGTATGTGTAACTGATCTTAACAATAAGAAGACCTGAATGCATAACTTATTCTGGCATTTTCTTTGCTTCCCCATTTATTTAAACAAGGCCAGAAAGGAGGGCTCTATCTTTGGGAAATCCATCTACGGGTCAACTGTAAGCTAGTAAGTAAGTAAGTAAGTAAGAGATGGGATATATAGATATATACGTATATACATAGATGTAGGGATAGAGGTTTTGTTGTAAGGTAAAGATGAAATTGTCAAATAACTAAAAAATGTATGTGTTTTTACCTAATTTCTAAATTTCTGACACAATTTCTAGTCTTATGCCATATTTCTCAGATGGATAATAGCATAGCATCTTCTTGGTCTGTGAGTAGTTTTTAAGTTGGTGTTCTGCTTCAGGTTTCTGTGTTCTTGAATGGCTCAGAGTAAAGGCCGGGTTATGCTAGAAAAGAACCACGTTGTAAATCAAACGTGTTTATAGTGGTTCCAAGCGGCCTTGTTGACTTGTTTCTAGTTTACAGTTGGATCTTGTACACTGGTCCATCTTACTTCTCCAGGTTGGAGGGCCCCTTTCATACACCTGTCACAATATTTTTTCATTTTGGCAGAAGACTCTTAGCTATTGTCTGCATTTGTATCCAAACCGCTGATGTGTCGCTTTCTCTTGCTCAGGCTTGATGTTGAACAGCAGACCTACCAACACACATGGGTGTCTTTCATACAACAGGAAATAAGTATTCCATTAAATGCGTCACTATATTTTCACCTGTGTGTCACATACTGTGGATGACAGATGAAATGATGGTAACCGCTTAAAACAACATTGGTTAAGGTTAGGATTAGGTTAAAGCAATAAAATCTAAGTTGAGGTTTAACAACAAAACAGTTTATTTTAGGTTGGGGAGAGCCATTGGTCATGGTTAAATAACCATCTGCCTTACAAGAAATTAAAAATACCTAAAAATGAAAACTTCTCTCAGTAAAATACTTCCTGGAAGAACAGGAAAAGTGGCGAAAAATGTGACAGCATGCCTTGTGCAATTGTACAAATGTACTACATAGGCAGCATTCTTTCCAGTCTGCTTTCTTGTGTCCTGAAGAGCACTTGTAACGATGTGTAATTTAGCCTCTCCACAGAGTTGCATTGTGGGTGGTTGGGTGGAGTTGTCAGCGAATGAGTTGTTGTAGAGACTGTTGTCAAATTCCGACCCTGATCGTGATGATTTTTTTCAAGAAATACAAAGTGTGGAGTGAAGTGTGTGAAGATTGTCTCTTCAGTCTTCCCAGATTTATTTTTGGTCGGGTAAGATTGCACAAAACATGTGAAGTGATCACCAGAAGCACATACTCATGACCAGCTTTGCTTTGCTCCATGTGCATGTGATCAACTGAGACGAGTTTACTGTCTCTGGTCTTAATGCTACCAACCGGTGCTCTCTGAGGAACGTCTAGATGTGTCTGCTTAATGCAAGCACAGTTCTTCGGGACATGTGCTTTCAGTTTGAAAGGCATAACCTGCTGTTATACCAGAGGACTCCTTTATCTTTTCTTCTGGCTGTGTAATAGACTAGCCCAGTGTGTGCTAGAATAAGCTTCATCAGTCTATCCTAACACCTGACTTTGAACAGGATAAGTGGCTTAAACCCCCTCATTTCATTTGGTGTGGACATTTGTGCCCAGTGATGTGGTTCACACCCGGGCCAGACCTGATGTTCTTTCGCTAATGACGGCAACAACAAATATTCTGTGACTTCGCTTATTTTACAAACTTCCGTGTTGGAGTTTGGTTTCTTTTATTTGTTTTTTTAAAGCAATGAGTAAAAAGGGGAAATCATCCTGTGGGAGGAGTGTTTCATGGGAAACGACGAAGTGATGAGTTTTCAGATGGAAGATGGGAAGTGAATGTATTGTTCTGACCACACTGAGAGGGTCTTTCCACAATCGGTTAGTACAGTAGAGGAGTTTGGTGCGTCAGTCTGGCCCAAGGCCTAGATATGGGGATGTGGATATGTTTAAAGACTTTTACCCTTATGTTTAATTTGAATCAGCACATTCAAGTTTATTTACTGCATCTGCTTAAAATGTGATTTGTTCAGGTGCTTAGAAGTAAAAGCATCTCAAATTCTGCCCTAAAATGTCATAGTACATCTGTCTGTTTTAGAGAAAAATTGTTCTTCCATTGCATCAGTCAATATTTTAAAACCACAGATGATTCAGATTTCGCTGTCAATATACTTGTCAGTGTTTTAAAATATGGAATATCAGATTTGGTAATTAAACTTCTCATTTGAGGTTTTTTAGAGACAGCACTGCCGATTACCAAGACCACCAGTGTTCATGGTTGCCTGCTTGGGAAGTTGTCAGGGCACACAGAAGATTAAGCACTGAAGCTGAAACATGACTGTAATTGATTCCTGGTGAGGATCATTCAATGATAGCGAAAATCATCTGACTCACTTCTTCAGAGAAGTGAAATCATAAAAACAAAGAGACACATCACTCAGTGTGTGACTTTGGCTGTCACCACTGTTTGTTGCGTGCCTGGCTGCTTTCCGGAGAAAGAGCTTTGTCTGTACCCGAATCCCCAGTAAAATCCAGGGAATACAGGCAGAGCAGTGTCTTCCACAGAAGTTACTGGACCAATTATGACATCCATGCTCTACATTAAATTAATGTGGTTCAGAGAAGAGGTTAGGTAAATATTTTATATGCTGAAGTTGCTGTTGACGGATTTGTCACTGACACACATGTGGGCAGTTTATGCTACTTCTGCTGTTTTAAAATGCGAATGGCACTTCCAGCGTTGTAAATGGGTTTTTAAGCAGCAAAGAAAACAGGGCTGCTTTGTGGTGTGGTTACCACGATGGAGTCAACCCTCAATCCAGGAGTGTGAATCACATTCTTAATTAGAGAATGCAATCTAAACCACATGTAAACAATTAGCCTTCAGGATAGCAGGGTTGTTCCTATGTATATGTGCGTGTGTGTGTCGTGGGGACATCTGTTTACACAATCACATTGTGGGGACTTGCCTTCCTTTTGGGAACAAAATGCAAGTCCCCATAACGTAAATCTTTAAATTTTGTGAAAACTTGGTTTAAGGTTAGGGTAAGTCTCCAGGAAATTAATGTAAGTCAATGTAATGTCCTCTGAAGTGATCATGTGTGTGTATGTGTGTGTGTGTGTGTGTGTGTGCGCGCGCGCACACACACACACACACACACACACACACACACCAGTACACACATACACACAACATTTTATTTATTCAACTGTTATTTATACAGAGTAGGTTGGCTGAGCATACGTGTTCTTTTACAGCAACGGCCTGTTAACAGTTAAATGATGAAATTACAGAAATAAAGTAACAAAGATGGACAGTCACATATTTTAAAACTGAAATTAAACAATATACAATGTGCAGGCTCAGTGAAAGCAGTCACAAGCAGGTAGAGAACAGTAAATGAATGTCCTTGAAGTTATAGAGCTAGCCTACAGGTGTTTTGATTTTTAGCTGCAGACATTTCAGACTATTCCATGAGATTGGAGGCAGCAACATGTTGATATATGACATCTCCATAATCCAGAACTGAGCAAACTGCTTCAACAATTCTCTAAACTGCGTTTGTTTCTGCACAAAAAAAAGCCAAGCTTTACTAACAAGCATTTCTGTGTGATATTTAAATGTGAGTTTCTCATCGAGCCAGATGCCAAGATATGTGTATTCTGTGACCCTCTCAATATTAAAAGCAGTCATAGTGGATATATGGAAACATTATATTCCATGTCTCTGGATCTGGAAATAAACATGAACTTTGTTTTAAAATGGTGCTATTATTTGCTCTAAAACCAGACTGATGTTGACTGAGAATCCATTGCTTTGAGAGGAATGCCTATACTGGGTGTCGATTAGTGATTCCAGGATTTTTGACAGGCAAGACAACTTGGATATTGGACGATAGTTATTTCTATGTGCCATTACCTATTGTGTTTTGTCTTAAACATCACCTATTTTAACTATAATATGACCTGACTTTAAATAGAAAGTTATATTATATTTTTATATTAACAGTTGATCACCTGTCCATCATAGTGATGAACCCACAGAGAATTATTACCCAACTCTGCCGTCCACCTTAGTGCTGCTGAACATTTTAGCATCTTTCAGCTCAGTGTTTCGGTTCTCTGGCCCACAACTTTACTGTTTTAGTTCACTCTCACCAGCGTTGTTTTCGGTCGCAGTCGACAGGTGTTTTCAGTGAAAAGGCTATGATAAACCCACTGTACACCACCTACCTAGCACCAAACTGCAGACAGACAGAGTTAGCGACTAGCTAGTGAACATAGTGGAGCATTGAGCAGCTGAAGAGCCAGATGTTTCCCTCAGGAGTTGGTGGAGACCGAAGCAAAGCTAGAAGGGGAGTGAAAATTGGACTTACATTCACCACATGGCCATGGTCAAAATAAATGCTAATGTTGATCCGTATCTGCTGGATGTGTAATCAGAAATGATCCATCATAGTTGCTAGTAGTAGTTTTTTTTACAATGTTGGCCACCCAAGTGCATGCTTCTGCTGTTGGTTGTTTCTTGTCATTGAACAAGCCACATCGGCTAGCCAGTTATTGTCAGCGACACCAAAGGCCAGAGCCATAAAAGAGTTCTGGTACCAAAATACACAGCACTCAACGTCAACAAATTCCTTAGCAGGAGCGATATAGACTTAGAAGCTTGGAGAAAACAGAAGTAGAAGCCAAAAGAAACTTTTGTCAGACTCTCACTGATATCGAGTGTGTGAGGCCTGAAATATTTTCAAGCCTGTGTGTGTGTGTGTGTGTGTGTGTGTGTGGTTTAAAATGTTTTTCAAAGATATCCCAAAAGAAACAAACATTACAATCAGCAACAAGAGCTGATTGATGACTATGACTTGTCCAACTGTGTAGCAGGCCTATATTATTTCTTTTGAGGAGCACAGCGTTTGCAACAGTTGTAACTTGACTGTAAGCAGAAAAATGTGTTGTAATTTCCCGGCCAATACTGGGTGTACTTGAAAGATTTTTGTCTGTAAATACTAATAACATTATAACAGGCCAACCACAATAAAAGCAACGAACCATTTAACTCCTCTCCTCAAAATGGCTGCTTTTTCAAAGTGACAACGTAGCCAACTCTGTCCCTCAGGGAATAATAGCTGATGTCTGATTGAGATGAATCTCCCTGTTTTTTCCAATTAATAGGCTCTCGATAACATCAACCCCTCCCTGTACTTCAAAGGGCAGAGCACACTAACGCCCCTGATGATTTGCCTTACTGATGGAGAGCTTAAGACATCCCAGGAAGCATAACTCTTGAATAAGAAAAGCCCTCTTTGTGCCAAGACATGTGGCTCTGACCACACTCTTTCTTACTTGCCATCCCTCTTTGTTCCTCGCTCTGTCTGTTTTCTTTCTGTGTCTTCTTCTGTAATTATCCCTCATTTCTTCTCACTATCTCTCCCCATTTGTGTCTCTCTTTCTGTCTCTTTTCAAATTTTCTGCCACCCACCCTCCTTTCCTTTTTCTCTGTCCCTCCGAGGCCTCCAAAACCTCTAATCCCTGTATGTTTTCTTCACATAGTGACAAACCAGAGGATGCAATTATGCAAGAATCTGTGTGGTTGTGCATGCATTTTTGTTTTTGTGCATGGACAACTTCTTTTGTCTCATGTGTTTGTGAGCGTGTCTATGTGTGCACGTACGCAATATACATATCCGTGTGTTTGTTTCTGTGTGTGAGCATGTGTAAGCGTAAAACTCTCCCACTAAATGGTTTGTGGTCTGAAGGGTGGGAGGAAGAGTAAAAGACGAGAGGAGGAGGAGAAGAGAGGAAAATTTGCAGGCCCAGAGGTGCTACTCCCTTGTTGTTGATAAGTCAACATCCCAGTCACTTCTGACTCAGGCTTGTTTAATATTACACACTCAGTCTAAATATTTACATAATTTTTCAGCTGATTCATCAAAAGTTTCCAGAGATTTATGAATCATCGTCATTTTGCACCACTGCTGACAGGTGTACTGTTGCATAACTGCTGTGGACACTACTTTTTTACTCCACTGTGGGAATATTTGAGTCAAAGTTATGTTTAATTGAAAATTATTAAACATAATAAATAAAAATAAATACATTACATTGTATTTGTCCCTTACTGCTATTCTTCCATTGATCTCCCAATATTGTATCTGTCTAAATTATGTTATAAACTGTAATTAAACAAATTCCAAGGGGCAAGACTTACAGGAATGCAGTACTTTGTCAAGTGTTGTTTGACATTATGACAAGTAACTGATAAGACCCTATAAACAAGTGTGTGTGTGTGCAGGGGTGAGAGAGAGAGAGAGGGTAGAAGTGTGTCTATGTGTTCTATAAACAACAGCACAGCTCTGTTCTGACCCTCTCTGCAGTGTGCTTGCTCATTAGTACTGCACAGATCCTCTGGTCTTACAGTTAAAACTGTCAGTAGGTGCATACCAGCACATCAGATACAGTACATAGTCAATACTTTGGTAACAACCTGCAAATCTAAAAATCAGGATCTTCTTCAGTAGTTGGTGATGATTGGGAGATGATGGGACTGTTGGTGCTTTGTGTGTTTGCAGCTGCGTTCAACTACATCTCTGCTTCTACAGAAGTCTGCACCAATACCCTCCTACCTGGAGCTAAAGGTAATGCCTGAGCGTGTTTAAACTTGACTGTACGGTGCTTAAACATTTAGTTGAAAATCTTATTAGTTGCACAAATCTGTGCGATGCAGTAAATCAACTAAAAATATCTAAAATGTAAAAATATAATTTAGATTTGTAAAGATTTGTCCTCTAGAGCAAAACTGTGACATGAAGAGATTTAAAGCAAACAAATGATCAAAGATGGTCCTTGTCTGGAAGAGGATACTCATACCCAAGTATACTCATATATATTCTCATATATACTTATATACGTATCTACTGTTTGGGTTCTTTGGAGCTTGCAACCTTTACTATTGTTTGTTCTCACTGTTGGAAATAAGACAAAATAAGTTTATGACCTCAGGGTAAATGTAAAGGAGGGTTAACTAAATGTCTTTACAATGTAAATGTGTATATGTCAAATAAAAAAGTCGTAGTGGAAAATTCTGAGGAAACACCCCTAATATGCTTCAGGGTTTACAGAGCTGATGATAAAGGTACCAAGCATGTAATGTCCCGTAGTTTATTAGCTAGAAGTCTGCTACCCCATAGTCTTTTGGAGGGAATGCCTCCCCGTGTGTGTTTTCCATTTTACGACATCCAGTAGCTTGTTCCCCTGCTGATTCAGACAGACAGACCTAATAAAATACACAGCTAAGCTAAGGACCATTTTTTTCAGCTCCATCCACGCTACTGAAAAACATGACTGTTAGTTCTGGCTTAAAAGAAAGTCAGAGAGACGTTACTTCAGCAGTTGACTGTCAATTAAAAAAGCAAAAAATACATCAGTGTTAAAAAGGCCTTTGATCTGAATTTCACAGCTCTTGAACATAGAAAAATGTCGGTTTCACTCTCGTGGACAAATATTGTTTGGCATAAGTAGTTACTGAAATAGAAAGTCAAGTGGTAGCATGGGTGAAGAGGCAACAGTATCATATAAACTCACTTGGAAGTGAGTGAACATTTTGTCAGCTTTCCACTGAATTTTCTGTACGAGTAAGAAAGTCCCATTGTAACACTGTGTATTTAGACAGCTGCCACTAAACTGAACTGATTATTTGTACAAGACTCATCCCAGATATGACCACAGAGTCTGTGTGTCTGTGTGTGTGTACTCTCATGTCTGCGTATTTGAGTGGGTGTCGGATGTGCATTTTTCTATGTTTCATACTCTGAAAAAAATGTTCTCATTTATTTGAACTTTTCAACAAACATACTTTTATTGCATTTACTGGTACTTTGACTTCAGCATTTTTACACAGATTTACTGGCATTTTTTTATTGAGACATAAGAACGTGGGACTAAAAACACGTTGACACCTTAATCACACAAGTGAGGCATGTTAGTAATTTTAATGTACATGGTTTCAGTTCAGTAGTCTAGAAAAGGAAATAATGTTATGCGGGCAGAAGCACTTGAGTTGCAGTCATTTAGGTTACTTGAAAACGTCTACACAGCCTGCAGAACTGAATAATCAATTTTCCTAAGTAGTGTTCCAGGCTAATAGAGGGGGGTTGTTACAATCCTTCGTTTCAAAGCCCAACACTTAACAAGACACAAAGTGCTGTTGGCATCAACAAGTGGGGCAAAATTACAGCTCTAATAGACACTCTGAAAACCTCTCAAGATTTCTTGCCAAGAGCCCTTTGAGCAGTGGTCCCACCAGAGATCTTTCTCCTATACCTCATTTGTGCTTTCAACTCTGAAAGCTATGTTGTGACACTGATTGTTAAAAGGAGCTGCTGCTTTTGAAAATGATATTTGCGTGGATGAACATATATTAAAATGGAATATGAAAGGTCAAAAAAACATCCACAGTTGATTGAAACTTAACCTTACAGTGGGACTGGACGTTCACTGAATCTCGTACACAAACACTCACTCACCCAAGTGCTGCGCTGAAGTAGTTCTTGGCCAATATAGTTTTGATAATGTATCATCATCCTGTGATGGCTTTGTTATTCCTTTCATGCCAGCAGTGAGTGGGAATATGCAGATTTAAGGTATGTTACTAGCATGCCTCTGACAGGCCTCTTCTGAACAGAACTGTGCATGAAACATAATGGGAAACAAGCTCTCCTTGTCCATGTCAAATCCCCTTTCATGCTCCTCTTTACTATCTTTCCTTATCAATCCAGGAGATCAAGGTGAGATTGGAGAGGAGGGAGATCAGGGAAAACTGGGGAAGAATGGACCACCAGGACTTCCAGGTATCTAGCATCCATTCATCTATTATATATACAGTATATGGGACACTGGGACAAAAACAACACAAGACACACTTCTTCCTCGTCAAAACATGGTGCCTACATTATCCATGATGCAACTCGACCACAGACAGTTCGGTCAGAGATTTGGGTGTTATGCTAGTAGCGGCTAATGTAGCCTTCAGCCTCTAGCCTCAAGCAGAGATGAGCAACGGGCTACAGAGGCCTGGTAAGTTCACTTCTTTCTAAAACCACACAACCGCATTTCTTTTCATTTTCAAACTTGCAGTCTTCAGCCCCAACTGATGCTGACTCAAGTGACATCACTCCCTCTGGAGCCATAAAAGGCTTTATGCAATTTTTTTCACATATGTAGGCTATTAGTACTCCCCAGAACCTGTAAATACACTTTGATCTGTAAAATTGGTGGAGTTCCCCTTTAAGGTCAGCATTATAGTAGATATATAGAGTAGAGTAAATAAAATCAAATTTAGTTTGTTATCAGACTGTGGGTGAAGATGATGCAGTGGACAAATATTAGCATAATCACAGTGACTCCAGGTCTGGTTTAATGGCACCCAGCTGGATAACTTTGTGTGTCACAGTAGAATCACACTATTTTTGGTGCATTATTATTGCACAATACTGCAGCAACCATTGTTGGATTCAAAGATAATTAAACTTTCTCATGAAAAATCCTGAAAAAGAACATTTGTATTGAAAAGTGGTGAAATAATAATAAACTTTATTGTGAGTTTTTTTATTCTTTTAAAGAAACTTAACAAATCAGCAACAGGTGAGATGAGTGGTATTTCTTTCAGTGTATCCAATAGGCCTTTTACACAGCAGACATTTTGACATTTTATAGTGGGAAGAGCACAGGTGATCTAAAGTCTACTTTGTCTTGATACCACACAGCATAAGTATAGCCCTGGTCTACCCACTTCCCAGCTTAAAATGCATTTCATGTTGGATACATGTAACGCTAACACTTTTATTATTATTTTCATTATTATGTATTACTGAAAAGATCATGTGCCTCCGTTTTTATTAGCATGCTCGCAACATGTGTACTAAGGGCTAAAGACAACTGAAAGTGGGGAAGAAAACAGCAAAAGTAATGAGTGGGAAGGCCTCACTTCTCTTTTATATTTGCACAGAAGCATGAAGTCTGACTTCACCTGTCTGTAACTCAAAAAATATCATTTACATTGCTGATGTAACCTGGACAAACAATCCTGTCTTACTTTCTGTACTTTGAGCTCCCAGACAGCCTGCGTGACTTTGCCCTGGCAGCAGCTTTTGCTTTTTCCTGCTGTAGACTGCTTGCTTTTCCTTTGCTGTGCTTTAGATATAGAGGCCTGCTTTGCTCTGTGACAGACAGCCAAACACACAAACAGACAGACAGCCCTGCACTGCTGTATTTCTATGGAGGAAGCAGACTTGTTAATTGCTGCTGAGGAAAGCAGTGGCGTCCCGCTTCACCATATGTGTTCCAACTGTGCCGGCAGACTATCTGGCCAACCGACCAGCCATATCACAGACACAGATATCTGCACACACATACACACACACACTGAGGCATACACATGCACACGAGACATGCACGCATATAGACACAAGCAGATGTACATGTACATATAAAAACACACAGTGCATAATTGTATATACATGCGCACACACTGTAGAAAAGCACTGGTTCCTGGCTGCCCTCTCGCTCTCTGTAGATGTTTGTTTTATTCAATAATTTCACACAGAGGCCACACACACACACATACGTGCACACACAACATACACACACTTCTCTCATCAGACTGTGTGAGAGACAAATGCCAGGAATGCTTGAGTCTTTTCCAAAAGTGTAAAGAGAAAGAAAGTATATATATATATATATATATATATATATATATATATATATATATGTGTGTGTGTGTGTGTGTGTGAACCTTTTTCAACTTTTCAACTTTTCAACTTCGCGGATATTTTTCTACAATATAGCAAACCCAATCATTATGGGTTTTCTGTGTGTGTGCTTACTGTAGGAATGAACACAGGTTCCTATGATGACTTTGTAAGTATGTCAACAGCTCAACGGATGACGCATGTATTCCCTGTCTTAATTTAGGCCGTTTTACAGGAAACAGTTGCTTAATTTTGGAATGTTAAAAGGGAATACATGACTGTGAATGCTCTGGTGGGCAACAAAAACAATTTGTTGCTCCGAGCTTGTTGACATCAACAAACAGTCGTGCTGGATTTCTGCATTTGTTAATTGTGCTTTACTTAAAACTGCTGGTAAAGTTGAGGCGAGAATTTCAGTGTTACCGACCGCAGAGTTAGGGGTTATGTAATGTTCTTAATTCTTGCGAAGAACCTGTTGGAATGAACCATATGTACAACAAATGGAAAATCTGACCCAGCTCTCTTTTCTACTCCTTTCTACTAAGCTCTAAAAAGCAGACCTACCAGTATTCATATTTGCTCATTATGTTTGAGCAAACAATGTGTAGTGAATGATCTGATCTAAGGTCTGCTAAGCATTTTAATCGCTTGTATTTTTGTGACATTAAGCCTTGAAAACATCTAGTCAGTTGAAGCCAGTATGGGCATTTTTGAAATAGCTTAAGGTTGTTTAAAATGTGTCTTAGACTCCATGATTAGAATGAAAAATGTGGCCTCTATGCTCCAGCAGCTGGAGAATCCAGACGTTAAACCAGTTGGAGGGGTTTGCCATTATAAAGAGCGACTGCAGTGATAGGAAGGCTTGTTATCTGGACGTTTAGATAGACGGTTTAACTGGCAAGCATAAGCACTGCGAAAACAACATTAATCAACTTTTATAGACACAGAGGGAATAACACGAGACCAACAGATTATATTTCTTCATATAGCAAAAAACAAACACCTATAATCACTGTTCACAATCAGTTCTCAGGTCAGGATTTTCAAAATATTTACTTTGTGATGATGCTTCTCAGGCATTCAGGCTGAAGATTACGCAAAAATTGCATACAGATTATAGTGAAATAGTGACATTTCCCATAGGCCAGAGCTTTACAGAGCCGACCAGACCTCACACAATCCATAAGACCTCACACCTTTCGCCAACACTTCTCACAAATCATCAAGTAGAAAATCAACATGAGAAAGTGGGAAATAGTGGTGAATGGCTGGCTGTGTGTGTATGTATATGTGTGTGGCAAATCCCTCTAATAGCAATAGGCCTCTCCAGTGCGTCACTTAGTATTTCAAACGCCATCAATTTCCAGTTGAATAGTTTCCTGAGGAAATACTCATTCAAGTGCTGGCAGAAAGCCTCAGTCTGCTCTGCAGTTTTCCCATACTCACACACACACACACACACACACACACACACACAGACATGCACACAATCTCTCTCTCTCTTGCTCCGGTATTCTCTGTTCTCCTACACTTTCACTGCAACATCCAAAATCATGCGCCTTCTCCGCATCTCAGTCTTCTAAAACCAAACTAAAGCAGCCTTAATAGGATTGTTGAGTGACAGAGGACAATAATCAGATTACAGCAAAGGGCAGACATTGTGGTAACAGCAATCAGATAAAAAATAATTATAAATAAACCCTGTAGATGGTTACAAATAAAAGAACTTAACACCAATCGTGCTCTGTGCACCAGATCATTGTTGATTACATACTTTGTACAGAAAGTAAGGAAACTGAAAACAGTAGAATTACATAAATCAATAACAAATGCATGCATTTACTATTTTATTACACCTCAAAGGTGGCCTTCCACTTTGACTAGACCATATCCTGCAACAGTGCACACTTTCTCACAGACTGATCTTCACTCCACCTCACAAAACAAAGTACTTTAGTTAGTGCCTGAAATAAATCAGCGTTTTTTTTCCCTAATTTATTTACTGGCATAATAATACAGTAATAACAATAACAGCATCAGTTTAGGAACCAAACTATGCAGCGACTGATGGAAAAAAAACCTCAGGGCTCACAGAGATAATCTCTAAAAGATGAGATGGAAGGATGCAATTATATTGATTAGGCTTGAAAACAAAATAATCAGAAAACAAAAGAGAAATGATAAAAGCCATGAAAAAACATAATTATAAGAATATGCGAAACGTGAATGATAGAATGTATGCCTAAAAGTAAGGGATCTTTAAAAAATGTGATTTTGCAGTGATATCTAACATATTTCTTTTCTGGAAAACGTTGTGCGTTGTATATACTACCGTTTCTGTATATTATGCACACTGTGTTGGATTGGAAATATAATTTCAAACTGAGATGACAAGATTTCTTTATCGTGTCTGAAATACCTCCAGTCCTCCATATATTCTTCCTCCTCTCATCCTCTGTCTTTCTCTCTCTTCTTCCCCAGGAGTGCCAGGAGAGAAGGGGCTTGAAGGAGAGGTGGGCCACACAGGAAAGATGGGGCCTGTTGGAGAGAAAGGTATAACAAAGGAAAGTCATTTTAATCTAATTTTAATCTAAAGTTTATGTTTTTATATGTAGCTTTAATGTAAACACTGTTTCTGTCTCTCCCTCTAATTTTCTCTCTTTCTCTAAACTGTGTTTCTCTCATCCAGTTAACCCTACAGTATAAACAGGCCTTATCTATGTTATATCAAAACGGTAGAGTGCATCAAAGGGAAAGTTTCTAATCCTCAGTGTCCTTAAAAAAAACAAAATGAGAGAAAGACTGAAGAACTTTATAACTGTCAAGTCTATAAATGTGCCCTGTTTCTGTGCCATGAAACTTTTTTAGTTGTCAACAACAGGCGACAAAAATGGTACAAAAAAAAGAAAGGAAAAAAAGGTAGCTTTGAGGTTCTACAGGACCTTAATGACTTTATAATTGCTTAAAAAAAGAAATATGATTTCCTGAACTCCTCCTCAGCTTGGACAGCTGCTCCATAACCGCAGACTCAAAACATTAAAATAAGTAGAATGGACATCTCTACACAAATCAGCAAACTTAATTAGTCCCAAGACTAATACATACAAGAAGGATCTGCTTTAAGCCAACTGCAGTTTTCTTTAAAGAGTACTATTTTTCCCATTTCTCTTCTGTTTTAAGTTATCACATCCAAAGATAGAAGAAAACATAATCCTACAATATGATGTCATGCAGTTGCTTTGCCCAGGGTGGCTGAAACAATTTCTATCTTTATTTTCATTTTTATGAGCAGTCATGTTCCCCTGCCTTTCTAGGCATTCACTCTTCTCAGTATTCATTATGTTTAATACACTTACAGGAAAGTGGCTGTGCATCAGCCATCTCAGGCAAAGGAGTGAGGTCACAGGTTTGGATTTTGCTTGATCCTGAGTGCCTGTAGCTCATAAAACACCTGGGGAAAAAACACATTTTCAGGGCAATGTCAGCTGTAGCAGAATCACAAACTAAAAATTCTGTTACCCTTTTACAGATTTTTGATGTTACAGGCCCAGCTACAGAAAATAGTGTTAATTCCCATGTCTACATTAGTAAAATTAGTGTTCATTCAAGATTTCTATAAGATTATTATGATACATGAGAAAGTATACATTATATCTGCCATAATTCTATGCATATGGATGCTTATTATGAGAGTGTCTACAGAGCTTACATTTTGTTCCCGCAAAAGAACAACTATCTAAATCTATAAACTATAAAACTATGTGTAATTAGTGAATTCATATGGAAAACAAACTAACAAACAGCAGCAGGACTGTATACCCCCAGAGATGACACTGCACTGCATATCTGGTAGCATTTTATTTAACAGGGTAATAAGTTTTTCACTTTTACATTAGTGTCATATTTTTGTCAGGGTGCTCAAACTGTGACTGTTTATTTCACCCGAATCACAAAAGACAGCCTGAGTGTCTTTTGTGATTCATAGGTCACATTGTGCAGGTACAATACAGTATGTCACTGCTCTTCCCCATACAAAACCAACCTATTGTGATGTTTGTACTGCAGCCCACTTCCCCAAAATTTGCAACTGTCAGTTAATCCCCTCAGTAAAGCTGAAGTGAATATGTTTTGGATTACACTTACACATAAAAGTTACAATTTACCTTTTACCCCAATCTCTATATTTCTATATCTCCATAATATGTGTGTTGTCATGTGGAGGTGTATTTGGAACAATTAAATCTGGGTTACAACATGTTAAAATTTGACCTGAGTAAATCTATACCTGTGTGCAGCCATTAAAATGTTCTATGTATGATACAGCCATCTGGTGGTAATCTGTTGTAACTACATCACAATATTACTACTAACACAATAAGCTCTCAGTAAGTTGAATTACTGGTAGATCGTCAGTGACTGTACAGCATTATTTATTTATATTTCAAGCGATTAAAAACAAGAAAAAGTGAATTGCAGGGATCACAGATGTCATAAATTTTAAGAACAGTCTCACATGTGATTTCTATTTCTCTGTAGGTGACACAGGTGACACAGGTTTGGAAGGGCCCTCTGGTTTAAAAGGGAAACAGGGTGAGTAAATCTATAGCATGGAGACATTGCTTTTTCTCAAGTCCTATAATACCCACCATTCTGCTCCTCTCAGATCAACATGAAGATGTTACAGCAATTTGACATTTACAAATAAATAGCCTAGACAGAGAATGTGTCAGTATTTCCCTGAAAGGTAAACAGTCAGTCTTGTAAGTGGGTTTAGACCGGTAAATATAGAGTTGAGCAAACTTTATTCGTGTCACTTATTACAATAAAGAAAACAAACATTTGTTTGTGGCCAGTACCAATAAAATGACTCTGGACATTCTTAGAGGATGCTCCATACTGCAGAAATACAGTAGAGCAGCATTAAATACTAAAGCTGTCAGAAAATATTAGGACAGTGACGTTTTTCATTGTTTTGTCAACTCCAGCACACTGGAGTTGAAATCAAATGATGACTATGAGGTTAAAATGCGGACTTTTAGCTTTAAGCGTGTGCTCCGTCGCTCATTTACATACATGCATATGCATACATATGGAAACAGTAGTTCCCCAATTTTATGACTATGCAGCACCTGACCTCAATCCACCTGATCATGTGTTTCACTTGCTGAAAACCGGGCTGAAAGCAAACAGCTTTGGGACAAGCAAGAAGAGAAGATGGCTGCAGTACAAGCCTGTCAGAGCATCAACAGGGACGACACCAAGTGTTGGCTGATGTCTGTCGGTCACAGACTTCAGAAAAATGTTACTGTTCTACTATGTTCTGATTACCCTGTGTACATATTATAAAAACATTGCAAATAATCATTCGCTGGTATTAACTTAAATTGAAATAACCCAAAGCTAGGGTGGATGAGGCTTTTGCCATGCAGCAGCAAATGACTTGTCTGCTTAGAGTGACTGTGGACTTGTACTAGGCTCTTAGAAGGTTATCAAGTTATCAAACCATAAAACAAAGAAATCATAAAACAGTGGTGCTCTACTGTAAGGTCTTACACTAATATGCTACGGTATGGTTTTGTCACAGTCATAGTGCACAGGTTGGGCACAAGGGGAATCTGTGCTATTAAATCCTGTACGACTCAACTCATGTGCTGGCCATTGTTTAATCCATCAGGCACAACATGTGACTGTGGCAGGTACAGGAAAGTGGTTGGACAGCTGGATATCAATGTAGGCAAACTGAGGAATGCGGTCAAGTTTGTGAAGAACGGTGAGTACTGAATGCTATCTGTGGTTCAGCATACACTTCAGTATGTTAAGTGGCAGTAAGCAAGCTGAACATCCTCAAAAGTGTGAAAACCATAACATGCAGCTCCAAAGATAAAAAGGGAAATATTTTCAGACATGAATCTAGCCGCTATATCGAATTAATATTTCATTTTTTGAATTTGTGAATTTGTAAGCCATCTAATAAGAAACACAATGTCTTTTGGTGTGTTCCCTATTCCCTATTCTTTATATTACCTTCCCTCACATTATTTTCAATGTAAAAATCAGTAGATCTGTGTTTTAAAAGCATTTTTACTGTTTCTTGGTCTTAGGTTGAAACTAAATTGAGTTGGAAAACTGTATAAACATCAATTCCTTACTTGCCTTTTGTTCATTTGTAAGAATTACTTACAATATTTAGTACCAGTACTTTTTTCATACCTGTGCTTACTCCGGGCATGTAATTTGATGACAACAAGACACAGCCTCTCTCTCTCTCTCCATTTTTCTGGCTCTTTTCCTGTGATTTCAGGTCTGATGAGCATAGTGGAGCTGCCATATAGATACAGTAAAAATACATCCATATTTTTATTCATAGTGCCATGTCAATGCCCTGACAATCATGCTGCTGAACTTGAGGCAAAAGTTTGCATATATACATCACCCCTAACAGTGTTTGGCCTGCTATAGAAAAGGTTTAGCACTGGCCCACTGGCTTCTGATTTGTTTTATTTCTTTGTATTATTCAATTCTATCTTCTTTTTTATTTTTTACTAAATTCATTATTTTGTTTGTCTTAATGTTTGCTTTGCATGGACAAGTTCTTTGCAAAGAAAACTATTTAATAGGTTATCATGTAAAACATGTAAATGACCTAAGTCCTAATGACCTTTAACCTTTAACCCTGTCCTGTGCAGTCATCTTGGGGCTGAAGGAAACAGAAGAGAGGTACTACCTGCTGGTGAAGGAGCCCAAGAGGTTCAGAGAGGCTTCGATGAACTGCAAGCTAAGAGGAGGCACCCTGGCCATGCCAAAAACCAGCAACACCAACCTTCTCATGGCAGACTATGTCAGTCAGGCAGGGCTGACAAGAGTTTATATAGGAGTGCAGGCTCAAAGCAAGGACACTGTAAGTGGTCCTCATGAGTTTCAGTTGTTGGTCCTTTTGTCCTCTTTACTAAAGGAGGATGAGTATCTAGGGCCAAATTCTCTTGAAACCTGTTCAGTGATGAGGAACTATGAGCGTTCCCTGTTGTGAGTTTCTATTTACTTCTCTCATATATGTTTTTGTCACCAGGATGGAACGAGCAGTTATGTTTATGCAGACTCCAGCCCTCTGCAGGGGTTTGCAGCTTGGAGCCAAGAGGAGGAGCTCATTTCCAGAGTGTCTCCCGCCACAAACTCAAGCTGCGTGGAGCTGCTCAGCAATGGAATGTGGGCTCACGTGGAGTGTGAAGCCACCATGTTTTTCATCTGTGAGTTCCCAAAGAGCAGGAGAAGAGGAGGAGGAGCAGGAGGAGGAGCAGGAGGAGGAGGACGCGGGACACCTGCCTTGGCATCATCATGAGTCAATGAGACATTCAGACTAGCATGCAAAAGAGATATAAGTATACAGAGATATCTTGGTGTATAGAATTGGCAGTTTATGTGATGAATGTGTTAAAAAAATAACTGAAGTGGAAAATAAATTGTGACTGCATAATCAGATAATGTTGTTTTCTTTAAAGAATGGAATGATCTGCTGCAGCTGATCAACAAGAGAAAAATGACTCACTTTATCAAATTAGTAGCATGTTTGTATTTGTCCACAGTGGTGAGAGTGGGACAGGTGAGCTGTTATTTGGCAAACTATTAGTTTGAGTAGTTCAGAAAAAAACCCCAAAAACCTTACAGCTTTCTAAGTAACTTGTTTTGTGTGTGAAGTTTCAATTTCCGCAGCAACTTACAATTATTTTTATTGCCGATTAATCTGCAGATTACTTCCTTGATTAATTGATTTATCATTTGATTAATAAAATGTCAGAAAACACTGAAAAATCCCCATCACAAACCCAAAGCTATTCAGTTTACTGTCATAAGAAACTATAAACCAGCAAATATTCACGTCTGATAAGTAGAACCAGTTAATTTATGACCATTTTGTTTCAAGAATTACTTAATTAATCAACCATTCATATTGCTGCAGATACAATTTTCTGTTGATCTACTAAACGATTAATCAGCAGATTGTTGCAGCTCTAGTTTTAATAGACTGATATCACTGGTATCAAACAATGCAGATAGTTTGGGTTTTATTTGTTTATTATTAAGTTTTGGGATAATTGTCTGTGAGATTTGGAGGTGAATGGGAATTCATTTGTTGCCCAAGGCATTAAAAAAAAAAAGTTTGTTATTAATGTAATGTAATGTATTATTAATGTATTAATTAGCAATTCCACAGGGCTCGCTGTGAACAGTTTCAAGTGGAACTACTTTCTTCCCAAGAAATAGTCCCTCTGCAATTCAGCATCAGCACTAGCTCATGACTGGACTTTAGATACATATTAATCAGTCAGTTGTCTAATTTCAGTAATTAGGATGAGGGGAGGCCAAAATACAACTAATAAGAAATATTTTAATAATAATAATAAATAAATTCAGACTCACTGCTGGCTGGTGGCTTGTTTTTAGATTTTCATTTAATTATGGTCAAACCCGTTTTGCTTTTGAATTCTAATTTTAGTCACTTTAGAACTCGTGATCTTGCTTTAGGCTAATACTTGCACAAAAGCAAACAGCACTTACTTAGAGAAGCTAAAGGTTTCTTAAAGTAATCACACCTCAAATTACATTTCTTGGAATAAAACACTTTTGTTTTTTCATAATTGTGGTGAGTGTTCCATGTTTGTACCACCACCTCCCAAATAAGAAAAAGTCCCCCTGAAGCCATATTATTCAAACCTTAAATGCAGAGGGAATTTGGACCACCATTTGTGCACCCTCCACCTATATCCAGGTAAGTGTGCACAGTGTCACATGCAAATCAGTGATGGGCGTGTGTATGCAGACCTATTCTTGTCATACACACATACATACACACACACACTCCTGTGTTATGCCTTCCCCTTCATCTCTTTGGCAGCTTCATTACCATCCTGTCTGTCACACATCTCATCCAGGAGCTTCTGCTTTTGTCCGCCTCTCTGTACAACTCTCTTGCTCTCTGTCTCCCACACACAGGTGAAGTGAAGAGTGAGGATGAAGCGTGCTGCACTTGTCGCTTCCCTGCTTTTGATGGTATTGTCCCACCCTGAAGCCACTGATGGACCTGGTGAATGCAAAGGAAAAACAGCGAATGTGTTTCTGAATAGATCCGTTCTAAATCGTGGGGATACTTTCTCTTTCCCAGACACATATATTCAGGTAGGACATCTCCAGCTTTTTAAATAAGTGAGTAAGCTTGGACTTATAGTATGTAGGTGATTTTGATTTTGGTCAATCAAAGCCAATGATGGGTAGGCTAAAGCAATCATACATATGTTTTACAAGGTATAAAAACTGATTTCACAATTCGAAATGATCAGTTTCTAGCAACAAAAAGATATAAATAACCGTAATAAATTACCTTGAAATACAATCACAGGGAAATGACTGTAGCAATAAATGTGAATATAATGTGTTTCATGTGTGTATGTGTGTCACTATTGTTCTAACAGAAAATGTATCTACTTTAATTCAGTGTAGATGACAGTTGGCAAAGTGACGATGACAACTGGAGTCATTCACAACCAAAAGTTTGCAGAATTCAAGCAGTGGTTTGTCTTCAAGAATGCCCAAAGTAACATCCTGAAGATTGAGGTCTGGGACAAAGACAGAGGGTTGAATGGCAACGATGACTTCATGGGAAAATGCCTGATTCAACTGCAGAAGCCTATCAGTCAGGAGAAATGCAGTTTTGAGAATGGTGAAGTGTTATTGGGTTACATGTGTATGTGAAACAAATAAAAGCTTGTATTATACATTGTACCTGTTATGGAAAACACATCAAGCTGTTCATTTTATATTTTCAAAATGGATGTATACTTTTAGAAATAATATTATTTTCAAATGAGCAGCAAAAGACAAAAACATCCTAGCTACTATCTTTCTGTGTCTGTAATCTGACTTGAAAAATTACAACCGAAATATGAAAACCAATCACCAGTAAATACATGTTTTCTTCACCGTGTATGTAATTGAAAAATGTGTCTGCTTCAGAGTGTGATGGCGCAAAATCTTCCTCCAAACAAGAATGTCAAGAGACTAATTACTTTTAAATAAATACATGTTTTAGACGAGACAGCGATTTGCAACCCAGACAAATGGAGGAACTAGGAAAATCTAAATCATGAATTTGTGTTAGTGGTCTTACCACTAGCTTCTAGAAACGTCAGCAATAATTGCTTCTTTGTTTGTTTTTGTACGGCTTTACTGCTTAAATTGGATCATATTCATTTCCTAGTTCTAAGGCTGCATTTTAAACTGAACAGGTCCAAACATGGATACTGCTCTAACCTGAACATCACCTTTGAAGCATGACTAACAGGTCATTTGTCTAATCAGCCAATGTTTTTTAAAGTAAATAATTATTTTTAAAAATAGCCAATTTGCAGATATATGTGTTGAATACCAGAGAAACGTGTCCATTTGACTGAATATTTTTACCACAGAACTTCCAAGGCATTTTCTCCAAGTAAGAAAAATATGTGAGGAGGGCAGAAATGCAAAACAAACTGGGCTAGTAAACAAGATTTTGTGCAGGCAGGTGAGTTTTTCCTATAGTATGTATGAACTGGCAGTGAAACTAAATTTAGGACAGGTCACTACCAGGACAAAAACTGTAAAGTTTGGCAGGGTTGTGGCACCACAGGAAAAGGCACTTTATGTGTTATAGGGGCGGTGATAGAGGGAGGGTCATTATGGAAAGCTTCACATGAGTGGGTAAATGACAAAATACCATAACAATAAGTTGAGCCATGGATGGAGTGGATTCAGCGGGTCTGGGGGATCCTAGCAAGAATCCAATGTCCCGATCATGCTTTTTAACACAGTGCACGGTGCATAACCAGCATATACTGTATGCAAAAATAACTTGGTGGGAGGGTTGTCAGTATCTACAGCAAATCACATGGAAATCCAGCTTTGTGGAACTTTTGACCTAATGGTGAAATGTGAGGAATGGCCTGGGTGGCATCAACATCATAGCGCTGGTGCTTAATGACCAGCATGACTTATGCCGTGTCTTGAATGTCAAGTCAACCTCATTTGCATAGCTCAATATCACATTCATCTCAATGGCCAAAATACACAGGATGCATTCTTTAAGAATTATTAAAAAGCAATCTCATGACTTTTCCCAAGTGAAGTTTTTACTGGTTAAAGTATCGACTTTTTTTTTTAGCTATTAGAGAAAGTAGCACAAGAGGAGTACAGTGGTATTAGCACATCAGAACTTGTGAATATGTCAGCCCTAAACTAACGGAGGAAACATTATCCACAAGAATCTGATGCATCACTGTATGATTTAATTCTTATATTGGGTCGCAGCTTTTTAGGATCAGATCATCTTGATCAGTCTGTTCCATTCAGTGTGTGGACTGCCATGAAATTTGTTCAGACATCCATGTACTCCTCAGAATGAATTGTAATAAACTCCTTTAACTTTTCCTCTAGTGCCACAATCAGGTCAATTTTTCTAATACTTTTTATGACCAAATACCTTCAAAGCTGATGACATTCCCATCATATGTATCAATCAGTGGAACTGATGTTGATATATATATATATTTTATATATATATATTATATATATATTATTTTAAGACTTTAACTTAAGTTACCAAGAGATTGTGAAATGTCACATTTTATTCCAGCAACAGATGTTGTTCCTCTATTCCCCTATGATGGCAAAGAAATATCCATTACTGACAACAGCCCATTCACACACTTCAGCACATAAACACGGGCTGACATCCTGTTATTTTACACAGGAAGCAAAAGCAGAGAGTTTTGTTGACTGTCCTTGTGGGGAAGCCTGACCAGAGTGGCAAGGAAGGTGGTAGGAGGCAGACGCGAGAATCTTTGTCCAAGTATAGCAAAAGGTGTTTTATTTACAAAAAAGTGGCACCATGCTACACGTGTAACCAAAAATATATACAAACAATTAACTTGGCATAACGGAACCTATATTAACTTAATATCACATGACGTCCAACCCCCTGAACAGCCAAAAAGCAACTGCTTAAATAGACCCGTCAATCTGGGCTGCACCATTCCTGCAGGTAAATCCGTATCTCCTGAAAACAGGTAAGGTCATTCTTACTAACCTCCAAGTAGAAACACTTTCACATA
>NTHP01000288.1:0-12095 GCA_003416845.1 Oplegnathus fasciatus | reverse complement strand
ATGTTGTTGTCTGAATATTTTCTACCTCTAAAACACACAATAAAAACATGGACAAAAGAATAATGAATTGAATAATTTTATATTTCATAATTTCATTATTTAAAACTCGCAGAGTCAGAAGTTTGCTGCATTGAATAAAGTGTGAGAATCAACAGTTTGGTCCAAGAGAAGTTTTATCTCTGGCCTCTTGACAGTGAGGCCTCCAGAGACCCACCAGTCTAAATGTCTTTCCATGTGCAGAGAACAGGGTCAAATATGTGCTTCTCAGAACTCATCCTTTCTCATCCATTCTTTGATGCTTGAAAATCTGAATAAACCATTTCAGAATAGCATGATGCATGCCATGTCTCCAATGTCAAGTCAACCTCATTGACATAGCTCAATGTCACATTCATCTCAATGGCCTTTACAGGCCCACAACATCAGTGACTATTTAGCCAGAGGGTGGCACTAGAGAAATGGTAACAGAGCAGCCAAAATACACAGGGTGCATATTCTAAGAAAAATTAAAAAGAAATCTCATGACTTTTCCCATGTAACATTTTAACTTAATTTTTACTGGTTAAAAAATCGACTTTCTTTAAATTAGAGCAATCTGCACAATAGGAATCCAGTGGTATTAGCACATTCAAACCTGTGAATATGTCAGCCCTAAACTAATGAAGGAAACATTATCCACACTAATTTGATGCATCACTGTATGATTTAATTCTTATATTGGGTCGCAGCTTTTTAGCATCAGACCATCTTGATCTGTCTTTTTCAGGCTTGTCTCATCACCGACATACTGCAACCTGAGTGCTATATTGTCCAAATATTGTCAAGACAGCTTTTCTGACCATATAAATGTTTTGTTGACAGTTCCTGAAACAGTGAATTAAAAAAATCAANAAGTCTGGACCGAATCAAACTGTGATACTTTTATTGTACAAACTAGAGGTTTTTGATCTTTATAACATGTAGATGTTGTGATTATATCAAACAGTCTGTGTCCCCCTCTGCTGTTCATCTAGTATAATGTAACTGTAGATAAACTTTCTTCATGTAACTATAGTAATGATATTAACCATGGCTCTGTTCCATTGAGCCATCATGCACGATATATAAAGACTTTTCTCACTCTTCCTCTAATGCCACCAGCAGGTCAAAGTTTTCACTTATCCTGAGAAATATGTTATCATCTACTAGAATTGGCACAAGATTTTGTACAGACATTAATGATTCCCAGACGATGAATCACATTTGTGGTTTTGTGTGAAAGGTCTCGACAACTACTGAATGGACTGCCATGTAATCTGTTCAGACATTCACGTTCTCCTCAGAATGAATTGTAATAAATTTGGTGATCCTTTAACTTTTCCTCTAGTGCCATAATCAGGTCAAATTTTAATTCCTGGTTGCCATGAACTGAATATGAGGGAACATCGTACAGTATCTCCTGCCATTCAATGTTAAAGACCATCATTGAACCAAGACAGGTGTCAAGATCTCTCTCCCATATACCAATCCCCCTTTGATCACGTAATGAAAGCTGTTAAATGGACCTTTGAGTTGACATTATGAAAAATGTATCGTGTATTATCCACTGTTTGTCATGCTGTTTGGCATGAACAAGTGTACAAAAACTGTGCCATCCACATTGTGATTTTCAATATTTGCAGGGAATATGAAACAATGCATTTGCAGGTGCTTTGCCCTACTCCTAACATGCATGGTTTTGTCTAGTTTCTCCTCCTTCTCCTCTCTTTTCACTCAGGCTTCTCTGTGTTGGACCATCGGCCGTCCTGGGACCTCTCTCTCTCTCTCTCTCCATTTTGTGCATGTTGTTCTTGTCTTTCTCTCCCTCTGTGTGTGTTTGATATTTTCTCCTACCCATGTGAATGGTGTGCTTTAGTTTTGCATCTTGTTTGTGTAGTCTGTCCTCTCTCCAGTTCTCCATAGTGGAGAGGAGATCACGTGGCACAGCTCCGGTCTGTTTTGTGACACCATTTTTCATAAATGTTTACAATCTATCTAAAATTGTCCATACTGGTACTAAGTTGATCTATTCTGTACGCATGGCATCTATTGCATGTCTGTCAGTCTTGTGAGGGGGGATCCTTCCTCTGTTGCTCTTCCCGAGGTTTCTTCCATTTTTTTGGCAGGGGGGAGGGTTTCCTTATCCGAATCAAGGCTCTAAGGATAGAGGGTATTGTATGCTGTACAGATTGTAAAACCCCCTGGGGCAAATTTGTGATTTGAGATATTGGACTACATAGATAAAATTTACTTGACTTCAGCACATAAACACGGGCTGACATCCTGTTATTGTACATAGGAAGTAAAAGCAGAGAGTTTTGCTGACTGTCCTGTAACTGTGCCATCTTTTAAAGGCTCAGTCCCCTGATGCAAATAAAAGACAGAAACTAAATCAGTTATAAGTATAAGTATAAATGGTAAATGTAAATGAGGCTGCAAAGTAATCTTAACAAATGACCCAACAGTTTGTTTAGAGAAATAGTGTATAAAAAAATGGAATTAAATGCTTCATATATCCACTACAACTCACAACTAATGTCAAAAAACAGTTCTGCTTTAAATAAGACTCCAACCCAAGGCATTGTCTTTCCCGAACAAAACAAGTCCTCCACCCACAGGTTTGTATTTGCTGTGTCAGCAAATTGTTGAGTCTTAATAAAAACAGTTTGATGCAACACTTGGAAACTCTGTGCAGGAGTGAAGACCAGGAGGGTGACAGACACTGATCACAAGTCTGACAGATGTCAGTGGTATTTAACCGCAAATCAGGGGAAGTTGGAGGAGATAGCTGGAATCTGATGGGTGCTGACGAGAGACCAAAGTATGGATGGCGATCTCAAAGTTTGGGTAAGAATACACATTAAACCACATTCCTGACAATATATAGCACAACATTTAATGTAACTGAAATAGTAGCTGTGGTGATTATAAGATAGAATAGCAGATAGGGAGAGAGATTAAGGACTAAGTACTGCGAATTAAACCATCCAGCAAAATAACACATTTGCATTACATGTTTGTGGTTTTCATTGCCTTTGGGTGATAATTTGTGCTTCAGTGTGGTGGATTGGAGCTGCTGCAGTGTTTCTTCTGCTGACTGTGATCTTAGGCCTGGTGGCCCACAGTAAGTACAATACTGTCTCAACAATGAGCATAAGTGCACAGCAAAATACTCAGAGTACATCTAATCGCAAGAGTGCAGAAATCAGAGTTGGTTATAAAGTCTAAGAGAGCTTTTAAGATCTGCATCCAGAGCTTTATCAGGTTTAAAACCGCCACTGAACACTCTAAATCACTAACAATAATGCAACACTTATTAATACTGAAAGTTTAATTCTGTGTATGAGTGGACACTTGATAATTTTCATCGTTTTTCATTGACTGTAAATGAACTTGTTGCAGATACCAGAGCTATCAGTCATGGGGACAAGAAGTTTGAAAACCTGATTGAACTTGGTAAGATGAAGTATGAAAACCTGATTTATAACCTGACTAAAGACAGAGATGTTCTGAGAGATGAGCGAGACCAACTGAGGATTAATACCAGCGCTCTGACAAAAGAGATGGAGGTTCTGCAGAGCCAATACGACACTATGGCTGCCAGTCAAGATAAGTTACAAGAGGAAGTCAATAGGTTGAATCTCAACAGAACAGGTAAGAAATGCTCTCAAGCAAGAAACTGAAACTTGAATAGAACCTTCTTTGATTTGGATTCACTGCTGTAGAAAGGTGATTGAAGAAGATGCAGAAAATAAATGTACATTATCAAGCACCAAGAGACTTAAGGATAATAAGATCATTAATTATAACTGATACACTGTAATTTGTAAAATATTCTGAGAAATGAGAAATGTTTTCTTTCTCATCAGCAATGCAAGTACAAGGTTTTTTATTGATAAATCCAACTGGTCTAAATAATCCTGTACTGTCTGTTTAAAGCTGAAGTCGGTAAGATCGAGAAAAGAGCTTGAAAATTTGAACGAGTATAACTTCCAAGTCCCTCTCCCTCTCTCTCCGCTGCGCTCCAGCTCGCCTCCAAAGCCCCTCCCCGCAGCGTCGCTCGATCTAATTCTTTCTTTTTAGCTTGCTTTTCAGATACTCCTCCTATATATTTAAAACAGCTAAATGGAACTTTTCATTTTGTGTTGATTTTGGCGGTCCCTGTGGACAAAGGCAGTGGTGTTTCACCTAACGTTAGGTTACATTTTCCTTCCGCTTCACTCCCCACTGCAAGGAGACTACTTCGCTGGGAGGAGAGCAGGAGGCAGCTCCGGAGACGGACCTTCAGTTAGCAGCTGAGGAAACTCAAATTCAGCCAGAGCAAACCCTAGCACCGTTTCGTCTGATTTCTTGGAAAAATCCGACCCGGTGGCAGGCATTAAGAACAACTATTAGAAGCTAATAGAAATAGCCACTCTTCTCGCTGTTGGTCTTGTTTGCTTATGTAGGTCATATGGAGGCATCTGTTTTAAATTGAGACTGTTTCATAACCAGTTAAAAACTCCATAGAGTGCTTTTAGTGCTTTAATGCTTTTACTGTTTAAACAGACAGTATTGAATACCTCTGTGTAAATTTAAACTGACAACACAAAATCTTGTATTCAAAATAACAACTTTCTGAGTCAAAGTTTTGGAAACAGCAGGCTTTTGTACCAAAAGTGAAAGTTCTAACTATCTACAATATTCTGCACAGTTGTGTAGGAATCATTTAGTGCAGGCTCACTGCATGGTACTGGAGCTACGAGTCTTACAACACACTGAAGCTTGATCTTTGTGTCGTCACATAGAGAATTAATATTACGGTAGTTATTATTTTAAAACTGAAACTGATTGTTCTCTAAACAGTAGTAAAAGTCAGTGGTGGAAGAAAAACTCAGGTCCTTTACTTAAGTAAAAGTAGCAATACTACAGTGTAAAAATACTCTGTTACAAGTAAAATCTGCATTCAAAATCTTACACAAGTAAAAGAACAAAAGCATTAGTATCAAAATAAACTTAATGTAGCAAAAGTAAAAGTATTCATTATCCATTTCAGAATCATATATATTATATTACTGGATTATAATTAGTAATGCATTAATGTGTTCATCACTTCAGTGTTGCAGCTGGTAAAGGTGGGGCTAATTTGAATTAATTTATATACTGCTGGGTAGCTTAACCTATATATATATATATCATAATTTATTAGTTGATTTATGTTTGTAGTAATAATCAAAATCTGTTAAGTAACTAGCAACTAAAGCTAACAAATTAATGTCGTGGAGTAGAAGTATAAAGTAGCATAAAATGAAAATTAAAGTAAAGTACAAGAACCTCAAAATTGTACTTAAGTACAGTACTTGAGTAAATGTAGGCCTACTTAGTTAAATTCCATCACTGGTAAAAGCAATAATCTGCATTTAAAGTTTGGAAAGGTGTTTCTTTTCTTTTTTTAAACCTTTCCAAAACTAAAAACACGTGGACAAAAGCGTAAGGAATGGATTAAACAGTGTGTTTACCTGCTCTGACATGAGATGTAATTGTTAGCATGTCTAACTCACTAACAACCTACAGTAGTAGGTAAAAAATAAATCTAACCTCTTTTTTGCTTGCCGAAGCTGTAAGTATAGCAGCCAAACAGGGGTATGTATGCTGTTTTACAGCATTCTCGTTTTATAATTACGAAGGCCCTGAGTGGTCACATCATATTTTTTTTTCTAGTTTGTGCGCTTGTTTTACGAAATCGTGCTAAATCACTAACTAACTAAATCACTGCCCACAGTTTCATAAAACCAGAAGGACGGTAAGGCAAAAATATGTGTCACTATAACTGAATTTGAATCAATTACAGTATATTTGAATTTGAATTGATCAACTTGAATAATTGCATTTAAAAAACTGAATTTGAATCCCATAACTTGAATTTGTATTGTCTAACTTGAATAATTGCATTGAAAAACTGAAGCTGAATAGCATAATTTGAAAGTGAATTTATCAGTCCTCCACACATTTTACCAAATGAGCACACATAATGAGTAAAACGTGCGCACGAACTAGAAAAAAAATTATGATGTAACCACTCAGGAGCTCTGTATATAATGACTCAGGCGGAAACATTAAAAAGTCAGCCAGCATCAGCGTTTTCAACAACTCAAGAAGCTAACATTAGCTAGCTAGCTACAGCAGATGAAAGCTGCTAGCGACAGTTGTCATTTCTGCTGACAAAATCAATAGTTACAGACTAGAAATGAGAAGCCTGCTTTTGTCAAACATCCATTACCCATTGTTTCGTAAAATATAAAAAATTTCAAGTGGTATATCTGCCCCCACTATCATAGCAAACTGTACATACTGTGCAGAGAAAAGAAAGCTTGACAGGCATATCAGCAGAAACTGAGGGGGTCGGGTCTTAGAGAACGGTCAATTGGTGTGCAAGAGCTTCTGCCCCCTTTACATTTAGCTACAGTACATGCAATAGCAATGCAGACTATGTGAACTCTGGATCATTGGGATGGAGAGGGTCATGTACAAGTACAGCAATTGAGTATCTTTATCAAATTTTTCAAATCGTGTTCAATATTACGGTTTCTCTTTGGTCTGATATGAGATCTGGGGTGTTTACAGCAGGCATGTGCTTGAGGAGTGGCCAAGCCAGGTATCCATTTTGAGTTGTTAAATAAATAATAACATCACTTAATGATGGAAATCAGTCTTGAGAACCTGGACTTAAACTTCCAAAACTTGTTCCTTGCTGGTCCCCAAATCTTAGTAATAGTTTCAGGATCACAACAACTAAAACTTGTACTTTCTCTAGGTAGACCTTGCATCCAAGGATGGACAAAATTCAACAACAAGTGCTACTATATCTCTGCTAATGGAGTGACTAAAACCTGGGAAAACAGCAGAAAAGACTGTCAAGAGAGAGGAGCGGACCTGGCGATTATAACCACAAAAGATGAGCTGGATTTTGTCACCAGACGTTATGGCATAATCTGGATCGGTCTGTCTGACAAGGAGCAAGAAGGCCAGTGGAAGTGGGTGGATGGGACTGACCTGGAAGGTCGAGGATTCTGGCAAGAAGGGGAGCCCAATAATCATGAGGGAAATGAGGATTGTGTGGAGGCCTCGCAGAGCAAACGCGCATTGAATGATGCGCCTTGTGATAGAAAATTTTCATGGGTGTGTGAGGATTAAGGCCATTCAAGTTTGTCTTTAAGTTGATGTCATTCAGGTCTTCCAATCCCGTTGTACAGTGCAACACACATACTTGTATCCACTATCATATTTCTATATATTATAACTATATCAATAGTTATAATGTATAGAATTATATATGTATCATAAAAGTCTTGATGTTTGTACTTTTTGCACTTTGGTCCAATTATAATTACTCCACCTGGAAATATATTAGAGAATAGACAGTAAAACAGTAATTTTTTGATGTTAATACCAAGCAAGCACTTCAATATATTTACTTCTGAGTGTATTTTTCTCATTTTTTTTTTAGGAAATAAAAAGCACTAAAGTAAATGTAAAGGTGATATAATGACACTGAATGAGTTTCCTTTAATCTTCACAATTGCGTCATATAATATTTTGTTCCTGCTTTTACTATTAATTAGTCATTCAAAGCAAATAGTACAACGCACAATTCTGTGTCTTCTGAATATAATTCCTTCCACTGCTTCTAAAATAAACAATAAACGGACAAAAGAATAATGGATTGACTAATTTTATATATTCAAAGTTTGCTGCAATTAATAAAGCGTAAGAATCAACAGTTTAGTCCGAGAGAGGTTTGATCTCTGGCTTCCTGCTGTTCAATAGATGACAGTGAGGCCTCCAGAGATCCACCAGTCTAAATGTCTTTCCATGTACAGAGAACAGGGTCTAATATGTGCTTCTCAAAACTTATCCTTTCTCACCCATTTCCTTCATACTTGAAAAAAATCAGCCGTGAAAAAGATTTCCGATCTAGCACTGCTGGTCTCATAAACAATTGTCGTATATCACATGATAGGATACAGGGTCTTATACAGGTCGTATTGATTCTAACTGCCAGCCGCACTCAACTGAACTAAGCCCGGTGCCCTTTCAGAGGTTATATCAACATTGGTTCACATAACCCAAGTCTGAGCTAAACATTAACTGTGGCTTTTCATAAGAAACTGCTCTCACCAACTAATGTAAGAGCACAGCAATTTTACTTCACCATTTGATTAAAAAAAGCTGTGTTTCCGTAACATAACCTCCAATATTTGATGTTTCAGTTCTGTGTTTCAGTGCAAACATGGTAAATGTTGCTGAGTCGGTTTCTGAATCAGTTCTCTCTCTTCAGCTGTTACTCTAACCCTCAAAGTTCTTTGCTCCTGCGCAAGTGCACACACCATTGTTTCTTAGCCCTCATTTCATTTCTAACAGTGTTAAAGAAATCAATTGGGGGTCTAGTCATGACTCCAACTATTTGATTTTCCCTCTCACTAACGTGTCTGTGGTGTCTGCTGGTGGTTGCTCACACTGATTGAGCCAAGTACTCCAACAGACTGACAAGGTGAGAGTAAGACTGTTGCCTTCAGTTGGCGTTGGAATTACCTAAAGTACAAGATGAGCACATACCTTTACAATGTAAATGATTGTAGAGTTATCAAGAATTGACATTTAAGGTGTGGAGAGCATAAAAGCCATGCGCACACCCAGAGGAGTAGAGGAGTGATCCGTGTACAGTGTTGCATCATTGTAAACACACCCTCAAGCCCTTTATGACATACCTGATATACTACCTTACCAATGTCTGATGCAGACAGCAGATTTACTCTGTCAAAACTAAATTTATTAGCATCAATAAACATGTATATCAATAAACGGGTTGTCTCGACTGTCATGAAGAAAATGCATGTGGTTGTCTTTTATTGTGGGTAATGGTATTGTATTTTCCAGCCTCCTTCTCTCTTGTATGCAGCAACTTCTATCGAATTAATTAATTCAAAGCTTAGTTGCATGACTCATCCATATTTTATTGTCTTCATCCTGCCAATGTTGCACATATAAGCTTGATCTACAATTGTTTAAAGACTAAATAGTATGTTGTTGGCAAATAGATTATGATTCTGAGAAAATGTATGTTTTAAATTAGTGGGTTCAATTTAATTTACTGCATCTATAGTCATCATCTTACTCTCAGAATAAAACAACAACCAATTAGTTACTTCAGTCCAAGCTGTCATTATTTCTCACACTGACATATGAGGTATACAAAATGGATATCTGGATGTAGGCGCTTCCGTGAGGTCCTTGAATGCAGCATAGGTTTCCAGGCAGTGGCCCCTTGGGATGGGCGATAACAAACTTTTTTAATTCGATATGATACCGATTACAATTTTAACAGTACCGATACTGATCATTTCTTAAATGGGTGTGTGATTTAAAATAATGGTCATTTTTAGAAAAAAAAAATAGATCATTACACTTAGAGGCAAATCACATTACACATACCGGCCATTAATAACACATTACAAAAGCAAATATGAGCGTGAGGGTGTGTGAAGAGGTTACTCGTGTTGCTGCCGTGTGGCACTTTCTTGTCACAAATAGTGCATTTTGCTTGCAGCTGCACTCTCGGTTCTCATGTCACATACTGTAGGCAGTGTTGGGGAGAAGTGAACTACATGTAATTAAATTAGTAGTTTAACTAGTAGTTAACTACTGAAACTACAAACAATTTGGGGCCATAAACGGAAAGGAATGATATATTATTTTTATTTTACCATTGCTTCTCTACTGTAATTGGACCCCCTTTGACCAGCCCCGCCCCCTTTTTCTTTCATCCTGACTGCTAAGGCATGCCCAGGCAATGCATTATATGGCTATAGTTTTTCATGTTTTGAATCTGAATTTGTAAAACTAAACTTTAATATATTAGGTGCCAATTAGTCATAAGTATTGATTATTGCTATTTATTAACAAATGTTCAGAGAAGTTGTTGCATGCTATTTTAGAAGTTACCTGGCAAACTGAGTAATCCTGCTTGGTGCAATACCCCCACCTGGACGATGGGTGTCTGACTGATGGCCCAAAGCTGACATTCCTTGCACTTTCCCATGAATAGTGAGATATCTTATTTTTTTGGTGTATATATGACCTGTGAACAAGTGGGCCCTTTTTACAATAAACTCAATTGAGTTTTTAATTTTTTGCTGGCATGTGACTTTTTTGTAGTTTATTTTGTTAGAATTTTGTGTCACATGTACATTGTCAATTTGATCTTTTTTTTTTACAAAGTAGTTTGAACTACTTTTTCTAAGCAGCTTTAGTTAACCAAAATAGATTTCGCCCTAGAGTAGCTTTGCTGTAGTTCAACTTCTTCCAGTGTGAAGTAATTGGTGGCTTGCAAAGCTATGCTTTCAAACACTGAACATAGGTTTCCACAGTCATGTGACATGGGCTGGCTAAATATGTCAGGGCTGTTTTGCATTATACAAAAAGTACTGAAAATGTTTGGAAGTGATGCAGCCACCCACATTTTGTATTTACATAACTATCCATATTTTTTTAAAGGAATCGATACCAAATGAGTAGCTTGTGAGAATCGAAGTTTCGATCCCTATGTCCGTCCCTAGTGGCCCCTGCACCTGTCTGACCTGTTTGGGGGACACATGACCCCTGTGTGATTGCTGATAAATTGCATAGTATTTTTGAGTTTAAGTTCCACTATGAGGAACAAAAAGAAACACTCGTGATTTCCCCCACCACAACATGGCACTTATCCAAGTGTGGACACACAGACTGAGAAAAAAAATGGAAAGATGCACGTTTGGGATGTTGTGTAATTATATTTCTCACGATATCATGTGTAAAATCTTAGAAGGAATAGTTCCTTCACATCATGCATCAGTACATGCGTACAATCAAGAGTAAGCAGTTACACTTCCTCATCTTAAAATTACTCAAACATTCATAACAATCTGAATTAAACCAGCAATGTCTACTGGCAACGTTTGTTACTATGATTTGACTGATGATTAAGTGCCAGTGTTGACCACAGCCAAGTTATTACTATGACAGATGTAAGTGACTGCTTCAGTACACACAAATCATTGTTTTAAATGTGGCTTGAAAGACCTTCTAGCAACAATAACAGCTCTGGAGATTTGTAAATTAGACAGCAATGGTAACTTGCCAGTATTAGGCTATAAACTTTCACATTTTCAAAGCTGATGGTGAATCAGAACTGAAGACAAGATCCATCAGAATAGCTGCACCAGTCCAAGTAGTGCACAACATCCTATACAACTATGGCACTTTTCTTTTTAGTTTAGTAGACCTGGTTAGGTCAGGATTTAATGTGGAAATGTACATAATACAGCACCAAGTGAAATAGAGCTGCAGCGGTCAATTAATTGATTATCCAATAAACAGAAAATTTATCAACAACTATTTTAATAATCGATTACTAGTGTAAGTCATTTTTCAAGGAAAAAATGTCAAACATTTGATGGTTCCAGGTTTTGAAATGTCTTGATAGTGTCTTTTAACTAAGAGAAACCTTTAACACGACCCACAAAAATTGACAAGAGACGTGTTTATAGACCAAATGGTTAATCGATTGATTGAGCGAATGGTCTGCATATGTATTGATAATACAAGTAATTGTTAGTTGCAGCCCTAATGTGAAAAAGCTCTTGTACTACTGCACAGTAAATAGCTTATCTTAAACTTACTGAGCCTTCTTGTTGTATGTAAAAAGTTTAAGCGGGTATCTCCAAAGTCGACAGAAGCCTTCTTGAGTGGGAACTAGTGTCAGAAAGGATCATCACTGCCAGATTTGCATCCAAGGGTTGAAATATCACCATCATCCAGTGCTACGCACCAACAAAGTTGGCTGAGACTGAAGAGAAGGAGAAGTTCTACCAACAACTGCAAGTGTCAACGCAGAAGACCCCAAGGAGAGACATCCAGATAGTCATGAGAGACATGAAGGTCAAGGTGGGGAGGGACAACGAGAACTGAAAGGGTACCATGGGGACAGAACTGCTTAGGGAAATGTACGAGAATGGAACTTGGGGACTTCTGCACTTTCAATGAACTGGTAATTGGAGGGC